>PRKT01000088.1:568845-635838 GCA_003671525.1 Saccostrea glomerata | reverse complement strand
CCCCCCCCCCACCTCCCGCAGGAAATTTAAGATATGTGTCGACAGGATAAGACAAATAAAAAGAAAACAAATAAAACGTCATGAAATAGTAAAATAAAAAAAATTAGTTTTGAATGGGTTCATTTTTTTGTCAGTGGGTCGGGATAGAACAAACAAACACTTTTTTAAAGATGGCCCTAAGTATATTTAATTTGATTTCTTGCTAGTGTGCTTTCTCAGCATCATGGTTGTGCTTTTCAGGGAGTAGCTATACCGCTTCCAGTGATACCACACGATGCCATGTGCTATCGTCGCAATAACAGGGTTCCTATAGTAAAAGCCATTAAGGTGGCTAACTACACAGTCAGTAAACCACCAACCGGCCGAAAACAACACTGCACAATTTTCTTTGTACGAATCTTGATCCCGATCATAGGTTGAAAACTTGATACCTTGTGCGAAAGCCAGGGAATCTCCTGTTAACATCACAATGACAGTAAAAATACACTCATCAATATAATTTGAAATCATATCTGAAGGTATGCCACTTATGAGACATTTTACGTGCTAGGAATTCAATGTAGGTTTCAAGTCACATTTTTTTAAAATCGAATTCCACACATACGTTTAAATACTTTGCATAAAATTAAAGATGATTTGAAAAAATGTAAAGATGATATTCACATCGTTTCTGTCTGCAAATAACAAATTTAAACAAATTTTTCATAATTTACATTACTCCGGGATTCAACTGGGTCTTCATTACATTCAAATCCACAATAACCTTTTCAAATCTACACCCAACATTTCCTACAGATACTCAGTATTAAAACTTGCTATGCCTAGATATTGACGTTTTTCTTTTTTTGAAAAATCCTTTTATTTTTTCCTCCTTTCAACTACACTCCCGCTGGACAAGTAATTACTGGTGATGTCAATATAGTTTAGAATAAAGACTTATAATTAAAGCGATCATCTTAAAACGGCATTAGATAAAGGGATTTGCAATCTTTCAATTGGCGATGAAGTTTCTCTTTTAATTTCTTTCGAAGAGAATGCCAGTTGTTGGGCAAAATATGAAAAGAAGATCTGACCATTTTTTTCAGGAAGGATTAAATCTTTTGAAATATATTTTGAAGAATCGTAAGAAAATTTGGTATAGAATTGATTTTTGGAAATCCATCTTTGCAGTTCACTTTTTAAAGATGAAGTTCTTAAAAATCACATTTCAATAGATAAAATTAAACATTTCAGTCAACTTTAAGGATAAATTTGATTTATCCTAGCTATATTGCATTCCCTAGCTTCACAATAATCCTTTCAAATGGACATTGCAACAGCATATTCTAGAAGTGCTATAAATATTTTTTAAAAATTTAATAATTCCCAGGAATTTAGGAAATTTTAGAAAATTTAAAATGACATTCTTTTTCAAAAGATTTTTCTACGTTATATGATCATTGCACATGATAAATGTAAAAAAAACGAGGTACAGTGAGCGATGAACTCACTAAATGATACCTCCCGCCTCCCAAATAGTAATAATGGCAAAGTCCATGTTTTGCTGTGACCGGGAAACCAAAAATATGTGTCAGATCAATAAGTAAAATAGGAGGTGCACAATGGCAATATGTAATAAAGATTCTGTGAAAGTTTCACTTAGTTGTATAAGAGGAGTTGAGGATCAGAAATGGGTACCCCAAAACGTAACAAACAGACAGACGGATGGACAGACGGACGGACGGACAGACGGACGGACATACCGATTACAGTATACCCTCCCACTTTTCAAGCGGGGGTATAATAAGGCCTTTTGATACCATAGACAACTGCTTCTTCATGAAAATGGAAGTTGGGTATTTTCCTAGCTTGTGAAATTTATACTTTAAAAATCAATATGTTTAACAAACAATTATGTGAAGTTGATATTAAAAGGTTGTTCGAATCCTATCTATGATCAGACAAAATTAATGTAATATTCGGGGTTCAAGTTTTCCAACAAACTGTCGAAATTCCGATAGACATTTTTTATACTTCACCATAAAGATCTTTATAAAAAAAAAATCAAACAGCATATATTCAAAAACTTCTACATGAAAAGAAGAGATCACTTGCTGTTTCCTTTAAGTTGACATTTTTAAAATACATCGACGGCACATTATCATTAAACAAAAGTCGATTCGATATATTCCAGTGAATCTGAAATAAGAATTCGAAAAGAAAACCCCACAGAGATTGTCATATTTATACCCTCCGCAAACGAAGTTTGGGGGGGGTTATATAGGAATCACCTTGTCCGTCTGTCTGTCTGTCTAGCTGTCCATCTGTCCGTCCGTCCGTCTGTCTGTGCAAACGTGTCCGGTCCTTTCATACAGAGGAACATTAGAATCTACTACTCCACACAAAGATTGCCCACGACCTAAGGATGTGTCATGACATTGACCCAAAATCATTTGAGGAAGTTCAAGGTCACTGGAAGAAAAAATTCATAATTCGTGTCCGGTGCATATCTTTCATATGGATAAACTTGGTAGGTTCTAATTTTACACAAAGATTGCTTATAACCTAAGGGTGTGTTATGACCTTGACCCAAAGTCATTTGGGGAAGTTCAAGGTCACTGGCAGAAAAATTTCATAATTTGTGTCCGGTCCATATCTTTCTTATGGATAAATTTGGTAGGTTCTGAGTTCACACAAAGATTGCTTATAACCTAAGAGTCTGTCATGAAATTGACCCAAGGTTATTTGGGGAAGTTCACTGTCACTGGAAGAAAAATTTCATAATTTGTGTCTGGTCCATATCTTTCTTGTTGATAAACTTGGTAGGTTCTAATTTCACACAAAGAATCCTCACGATCAAAAAATGTGTCATGACCTTGAATCAAGGTCATTTGGGGAAGTTCACTGTCACTGGAAGAAAAATTTCATTATTTGTGTCTGGTCCATATCTTTCTTATGGATAAATTTGGTAGGTTTTAATTTCACACAAAGAATCCTCACGATCAAAGAATGTGTCATGACCTTGACCCAAAGTCATTTGGGGAAGTTCAAGGTCACTGGAAGAAATATTTCATAATTTGTGTTCGGTCCATATCATTCTTATGGATAAACTTGGTAGGTTCTTATTTCACACAAAGAATTCCTCCTGACCAAAGAATGTGTCATGACTTTGAACCAAGGTCATTTATGCGAATTCAAGGTCGCTGACAGAAAAAGTTCATAATTCGTGTCTGGTCTTATGCAAGAACATGCTCTATGTATGAACAATATATAAAACGAGGTGAATTACTGACAAACATGTACAAGAATTTCAGCAGTTTCGTTTAAAAAGTCATCATTTCGTAAGTATTATGGTCGATACAATTACTTTGTCAGCAATTACAATTTATCATCAAGTCAATGTTGACTGATTTTTTTCATACTAATACGGGTAATATCCATTATTTATACACTGAATTGACGACGAATTTTTCGAATACTTCCCGATCATGATATTTTAGGAGCACACGGTGGGTGTAAGCGGTCGGCAGGGGATTCGCACTCCTCCATGGCACCTGTTCTGTATCTTTTCCCCCTTTTCGTTTCATTTATTACATTATTTTTTTTAAAGCCTATGAAATTTACTACAAATTAATACATAATTACAGAAAGGCCAGTTAAATCGTGTCTTCCTTTATGAGATAAAGCATACCGATCCTAATTCTAATTTCTTTGCAAGTTTGATTAATGCTTTAGATATTTTAAATATTCTTCTAAAGAAATCTTTCACATGTCGAAAGTGGCATACCTTGAACAAAGTAATAAAGGTGTGGTAACTTCAAAAAAATTCAAAGAGCTTGAACAAGTTCATAATCAGGCATGCATTGTGGTCGATCAAGACAGTATAATTTACATGTACATGTTTATTTACTTCAATATCAAAAGAACGATACTTCATGAATTTCTAAAATTGAAGGCAGGCAAGTACTCAGAAAAGTTACAGCTTAAAACTTAAAAACTTATCCAACTGAATCGCTTACCTGCATTTCCGGTGTATCCTGATATCATCAATTTGTATCCCTCCGCCTCATGACCGATTTTGAAGTGACTGTATTTTGCAAACCTCTTTTTACCATCGAAATCTTCCAGATCTATCCTTAATTCGTACCACCCAAGATTTGTTATTTCATACAAAATTTGGTTACCTAAAAATTTTGACGTGTACAACATGGTAGTTTGACCAAGTATGGTATTTAAGGCAATTTACATTTTATCAAACACATACCTAACCAATGTTCTCCCTTCAAATTTCCGAATCCGTATTTATATTCCTTCCACGTCCGGAAAAAATTCACTGATCCATCCATTCTTCTTTGGAAAACCTAGGTTAAAAATTTTCACACAAATTTTTTAATGCGTTCAAACTTAAAAAATATTAAACAAAATAGAGGCACTGGGAGCTCACTATATGATCCCCCCCGCGTCCCATATGATAAAATGATTATAATGACAAAGTCCATAATTTGCTCCGTGAGACCTGAAATAAGTGTCAGATCAAAAAGTAAAATTTGAGGTCACAATGGCATTATGTAAATAAAGAATCTGTGAAAGTATCATTAAATTTTATTCAATTGTATAAGTGTTGTGGATAAGGGAGACTACCCTTCAGTATCATAGAAAGAATGGCAATATCCATGATTTTGCTATGAGAAACCCAAATATGTGTCGGAATCAAAAAGTAAAATGAGAAGGTGCATAATGGTACATGTTATATATATATATATATATATATATATATATATATATATATATATATATATATATATATATATATATATATATATATATATATATATATATATATATATATATATATATATATATATATATATATATATATATATATATAAATATTCCGTGAAAGTCATTAAATTTCATTCAGTGGTAAAAGTTGTGGATAAGACATGGGTACCCAAAAGCGAAACAGACAAACGAACACGCAGACAGACAGACGGACGGTCAGACACTATATATCCGCGAGGGTTTAAAGAATTATATAACTATACAAATTATTCAAACTATATAAATGTATCAATTTAAGCTTATGTGACACATTTCAAAAGATGATATCATATAATTGATGTACAATACCGTCCACCCCCCTCCATCCATGGTCATGTCACAGTACGCCGTGTGACCGTGTCCTCCTGCCGGGTAGATTTTGTAGACTCCACTGGGTGCACTCGGTAAAGCCTTACGGATATCACTACAGTCTACGGGAACCAGACCAGACTGAATCAGTTTACCTTCAGACAAAATTTACGAGACACAATACATGGTGTTTCTCTGGAATACGTATATATAGAAAAAATAATACGGTGGCTTTAACCTTCAACAGTTCGGAAATTATAATTTTCTTAAGATTTTTAAAGTATAACAACCAGTAGAATTGTACCAGTTTAAAGACAATAGATCCCACTGACATATTGTTAAATAAGTTTATAAGTGATTACCTTTTGACTTATTGTTTTTCATAACTGGAAACCGGTATGAAGATATCAAGGTGGTGGACCCATCAATAGCTTTAGTAATGTTCTGTGACCAATTTTTGGTAGACATAATAAATTTCTGTAAGTCTAGAGAAAATAACATTTTTATCGAATACATTATGCTAGCGTATGTAATACTGAATATCTTTAATTATTACAACAGGAAGCTGGCATTTGTGAAGGAAAAATACGATAAATCCACTGAGTAATGAAATTTGAAAAAAGCTATTTTTTATATGGCAGTTCGCGTAAATGATACATTTATTAAATATTTTCTTGAGGCCAATATATAAGAAGTATACACTTTCACAAAAATATCATTTATTTATTTTATCACTCATTTAAACAATTTTTTTTTATTTACCTTGATTGTGTTCTTTTGCGTGTGTATTTATGATGCAAACATATAAGAAAATAACACCACACACTAAATCCATTTTTATAAATATCTACATGTAAGCTAGAAATGAAATTACGAGTTAAGTATTTCCACCCCGCAAATTCAAAACTAATAGTATAATAATACACTAAGTCTGTTTGACGAAAGCTGTACATTCTGACATAAAATCAATACTGTACACCTTTTTATATCGAATGCGTGCAAATTAGAGTCATTTGATATACATTATTGTTATAAAAACTAAATGAAATAAGTAGTCATGCTTCCGCTTGTACCCCCCTGCAAAGTGTTGTTTAATTGATTTTTTTTTTAATTCATACAAAATCTCATTCATAATCAGATTATTTCAGGAAAAAATCACTGTTTCTATTGGTTTTTAATGTATGTATTTTTGTTTTCTTGTTTTTCATGTTTGTGTGTATGTGTGTTTATACATGTAACCACATGAAAACACCGATTTTTTTGGTTAAATTGGTATGAAGCCAAATAACAAATTACATTCATGTGAAAAAAGAAAAAAATTAAAACAGACAACAACAAGATAGAGACAAGTGTAATTTTTTTTCTAGATTTCAAAACTTATCCCGGGTACAAGTTTAAAAAATCTTGCACTGTAAAATAGATTAATAATAAAAAAAAAAACATGGTTGATTCCAACTTTATCTTCTTTAGCTTGCAATCTTTAAATATAGATTTGTATCAGAAACACATTAAAACAGATAAAAAAAACATGCACATAAAGACACACAATCAAAAATACACACAATCAAATAAACACACACTAAAAAAATAAGGACTTTAATTTCTTGAAAAACCTAATCCTTGTTTAGATTTAGTATATGTCGATAGGAAAAAAAGGGTTTTTTTTTTTAAATTCAACAACACCTTGCAAAGGGATGCAAGTTGTAGCATGAATATTTTTATTTTATTTCAATTTATCAACACGAATATCTATCAAATGACTCACGCATGGGTATAAAACTGTTGCATTATTGATTTTATTTTAGAATCTACAGCATTACATCTACCAGTATAACTTTGAATAAACTAGTTGGAGATAACATAACTATTCAGTATTTTCTTTCTAGTTAAGTTTTTATGTTTTAAGACATGCATCTTGTGTATATAATAATAGTCTTATTTATAAGCATCCAAATATCCTGTGCAAAGGAATTAAACGAAGGTAAATATGTTTGATAAATGAATAATATTATGGAGTTCAGAATAATATATTTGAATAAATTACAAGAACTATAATGTTGTTATCAAAACACTTTTCAGAAACTACAATTATTAGTATTTGCGCTGTAAATTTATTATCTTTTAATTTCAAAATGCCAGACTTTTTAAAATAAATAATTTCGTATATTAGTAGATGACGATAATTCTCTAAATAGATCCTTTTCTTTTTGTTTAGTCTTGAAGAAGTTTTTAATAACAAACAAAAATTGGTCAGAGAAAATTTCGAAAGCCGTAGATGGTTCAACCATCCTGACAACCTCCTACCACTTTCCGGTATTTCCAAAATCTTATAAAGGTAAGCACTTCAGTGGGTGCTTGATGTTGAATTAGTTGTTATGTTCTCAATAATCGCAAAAAAACCACAAATATTTCTTAGTTATTTTTTGTAAATATATATATTATTATCATTAGAGCTGTATTGTCTCTTATAATTTGTCTGAAGGTAAACTGATCCAGTCTGGTCTAGTTCCTGTAGACTGTAGTGATATCCGTAAGGCTTTACCGAGTGCACCTAGTGGAGTTTACAAAATCTACCCGGCAGGAGGACACGGTCACACGGCGTACTGTGACATGACCATGGACGGAGGGGGTGGACGGTATCGTACATCATTTATATTACAAGTTTATATTTATACTTCTCTTGAGATATGTCATGTAAGCTTAAGGAGGTTGGGGGTCAACAAAATTACCGTCAGATATACCTTCAGTTTTATATTTGGTATTTTTAACTATATTAAGCTGTCAACCATCATTTGGCAAAGAGAAATTTCATACATTTTAGTTTTAGAATTTGATCATTTTTGTATATCTTTTTATGAAGCTCTTCTTTTAAATGAGATCAATATAGTCTTTAAAAAAGCCACACCCACACACCCTTTTAAATTGATATATTCATAATTTTAAGTTTTTTTAAACTTAATATTTCAAGTTTGAAGGCACAAGAAAAAATAGTATTGAGATTTTAAAAAAAGGTTTTCCAAAGAAGAATGGATGGCTCGGTAAATTTTTTTCGGACTTGGAAGGAATATAAAGACGGATTTGGAAATTTAAAGGGAGAACACTGGTTAGGTATGTGTTTCAATAAAATGATTAAATGTAAATTGCATTAAATATCATACTTGCTCAAACTACCATGTTGTGCACGTTCTCATTTTAGGTAACCAAATTTTATATGAAATCACAAATCTCGGATGGTACGAATTAAGAATAGATCTGGAAGATTTCGATGGTAAAAAGAGATTTGCAAAATACAGTCACTTCAAAATCGGCCATGAAGCGGAGGGATACAAATTGATGATATCAGGATACACCGGAAATGCCGGTAGGCAATTCTGAGGATTATAACTTTTTATTTTTTAATATTGGAAAAAAATTAATTGTTTGATTATTGTTCATCTAATATTCGATTGAATTCTACAAAAACGTTCTACATGAATAAAAATTTGTTATATATATCTATATAATATGTCCTTAACTTTGAGGCAATTTCATGGTGCATTATATATATGTAAAAGATGTGCAGCCCAACTTCAAATGATTTGAAGATGAAAGATTAAAACACTGTTATTCAAGGTATTTTTTTTACCTTAGTAACCTTCTTTTAACACGGAAGATTAATTGATCGATGGTATGTTGTTTAACGTCCCGTTGAGGAGTTTTACATCATATAAAGGTGGAGAGCTTCAAATTAAAATCTTTTCTCGACAGTCAGGGTCATTAAGCAGTGAGGTTTCTTGATCGTGCCCACGGCTACCCTGACACGTTTTAAGGTCTCTTTCGAAGAACCCACAATTTAAACTTCAAAGTGCTGAGCTCTTGCTGAAAGAATATTTGCTATTTGCTATCTAGTTTTCTTTTATCGACTTAGTCAGGCGTGGCCGGGATTCGAAATCACGGCCTTTCGATCATGGAGCGTGTAAGCTACCGTCAGGGTACTTTGACCACAATATAAGTGCGGCTTTTTATACATGTACTTGTATGTTTTTGTTCGTGTTTAAGTTGTGAAATTATTGGCTTTGATAATGCCTAAATGACTATTAAATATTATCATTGTCATGCTCGTAGGAAATTCTATGGCTTTCGCAAACGATGTCAAGTTTACAACCTATGATCGGGATCAAGATACTTACAAAGATAGAAACTGTGCAGTCCACAACAGCGGCGCTTGGTGGTTCACTAACTGCCACCACAGTCACCTGAATGGCTTTTACTACAGGAACCCTGTTATTGCGACGATAGCACATGGCATCGTGTGGTATCACTGGAAGGGGCATAAGTATTCTCTGAAAAGCACAACCATGATGCTGAGAAAGCACACTAGCAAGAAATCAAATTAAAAAATAACCGCTTTACATGTTGTTGTCTTATATTATTGCATTCTCACAATGTCAGTGGTTCTTGCCTTCTTGAATTTACACGTTGTCTTTTGACGAGGTGTCACAAAAAGAAAAAGATATATCAAGTTTGGAATTGATTTCAGTGTATTGTATGTACTGATAGAGAACGTCGACGGAATCTAGGAATGAACTTTTGTAGTGTTGCAAATTGCTTATAAGTGATAATTATGAAAAGAACGTTTTATCTTTATAATCGATTAATTAATAGATATTGCATTTAATTTTGCATTTATTGCTAATTTAATACTCTCAGAATTCGTGGTTTTTCTAAGATGATAATAAAAATAATATCCACAATGATAAGAAAAAAAAATCATTAATTATTTTAATACCTCATGTTTTAGAAAAAAGGATTCGATAAAATAATCTGTTTTAAATATAACAAAACAAGCAATAATTTGAAACAAGTATTCTCAAGATAAGATTTAGATATATACTTGTTTCCTACCGACAGTTATAATCTGGTTCCCATTGAGAATGACAGAATACCATATAAACATCGTTTAACCAGACCAAAATAGAAATTATATATACCGGTATATGACTCGTTGAGACAAGCTCTAATACCAAAAATGAACTCAATATCTAAGCAGAAAGAAATGCAAGAGTATCTGTATCTCATCAGGATACACACAAACCAATCATCAGCAAACCTTCTACAGACATTTAGGAAAAGAAGTGAAGAAAACAAAATGGAACAGGCTGAAAGATGAAGAGAGAGAGAGAGAGGAGGAGTAGACAGTGTCTGTTACATGTATTCCCAGAGTATGAAAGAATGTACAGAAAATCATTTGAACATACGCAACCCATATTTTTAAAGACGTCACTATTGAAAATTATCGTTATTTGCTTATATCTTGCACAATGTGTATGTGTAACAGACAGATAGACAGACCGCGAGAGGGGGGAACTATAGTTCCCTTCGGTTTCATCGGTAGGGGACTAATAACAACTAAAAGTCAATGTGAAACCTCAGAGATCTTTCGTTGTCTTCTCCTGGGGCACTCGGAGCTCCTCGGGTGGCTCGTACCTCGCAACTAATCGAGGTTTGAATGGAGCGTAGCGGAGTAGGATTGCCGATTGCCTCTGGGGTTCCAGTTAAACTTTAAGTGATTTTTTTTAAAAATCAAATGTAAAACTTGATAAAAGTATTTACGTGCCGATAGACAGAAATTTCAGAATTTTTAGCAATTTCACATTAAAAGTTGTATAGGAACTACATTTCTTCTACAACAATGATCTGAGTTTGTTTGAATAAAGCTAAACTGCTCTAAAAATACAAATGTATTTGGATGAAATATATAGGGATAATGAACAATATTCAGGCTCAAAAGTCCATTAAATAATACAAATTTTGGAGCAGAGAAAACGCCCCTATAACACTAGAGTTCGAATCAGGTGCCATGGAGGAGTGGTCATTCCTTGCCGACCAGTCACATCCGCCGTGTGCTCCTTGTCATGATCGGGAAATACCGGAAAAACCCAAGGATAATTCAGTGTGTAAATTATGTTACTAACAATTGATATGAAAAAAAAACATTTCACCAATTGGCTTAATGATAGATTGTATTTGATGAAAAGGCGTTTGAATCGACCATAGAAATCACGAAATTATGATTTTGAACGAGACTGCTAATATTCTTGTTTCATCAACTTGTATGTCAATCACTTACCTTTTTTTAGAAATTGTCGAATCAACTGAGAGATATACTCTGTATGCTGGTGAGGAAGTTATACTTCTACATATGTAATCACGTTTATCATTAAGATTGGGTTGTAGATTGACAATAAAATTGTACATAAAATCTAATTTTGAGAGACACAACAATACAATTGAATGGTAAATGCAAAATTATTAATGGGATACGTCTGTATATCATTTATGTTTTCTATTGTAAAGTAAATAATGTCAAAAGTAGTCCTCCTCTCGGTTCATACAAACGTGATATAAAAGGGACTTGGACATAGTTTCAACTGATTTTTTTTCATTCCAATTTTATGGATACAATTCCTGACTAAGGCAGTTCTATTGATCAGCAAAAATTTGAACTTCCTTTGTTGACTTAGAAAGGAGATACAAAACTAAGAATTCTTCATTATATAAACAAGGCTCGTGCCCTGCTTTTTGTTTACATATGAAAAATAATATCTGATTCTTTATAACAATACGAGATTCAGCAAATTACTATAAATGAAACATATTGAGATTCAAGATCAAAAGTTCATAAAACAATACAAAATAGGAGCAGAGCAAACACAGACCTCCAAAACATCAGAGGTGGGATCAGGTGCCATGGAGGAGTGAGCTTGTATTTAGAATTAACTTCTTTACTGAAAAAATCTCTTTTGAACGACGAACATATATATTTAAAAGTATAGTTAACATTTGTAAACAAAAACATGGCAAGGACCCTGTTTACAAAGGTTTGGAGCTCTAAATCTGTCTTGTATCTCGACAACTGAAATTCAAATTTTCGATGATCACAAGAATTAATTAGTTAAATATTTGTAAAAAAAAAAATGGATAAGCAAATTTGAAAATTTTCAGCTGAAACTGTGTCCATGACCCTTTAATAACAATGCATTATATGCCAAGTAGTTACTACTAAATTAATTAAATAAAAAAAGATTCATGGACGAGCACATTCATGTAACCATATAAAAGTACTACTTGACTGTTCTGATGTTACACGATACAGTCATGTATTGAGTAATCTTAAGATCTTCTCGATAGATATAAAGGGAAATGACAGAGTACATCTCCCGGACTTAGTGATGAACATACTTATTCACTAAGTGAGATATGGTTAGTGTGTATTTTAAAATCACTGTCGTGCAGTCTCTTGATCAGGGAAACATTTTTATTTTTCAGTACAATTTTAAGGCAAGTACGCTTGTGGTAGTTAAAAACGCTATGAACACTTTGATTGAAATTATTCTTAAAGCTTAATGAATATAAAAAAAGGTTTAAAAGGGGTTCAAGTACGTAGCAGAAAACATACATAACTGTTATGTCAACGACTTTTCGAATTTTCAAGAGTAAAGATTCCTGAAACTGATTAAAATTTCGCTTTTCTTTAGCCATAATAAAGAATAAAAAAAGAAATTACAGGAAAAGACAAAATTATATTGACTTTCCCTTTGAACAGACACGAACAAGTACATGACGATCAAATTTTGCTGAGGAGTAACCGAAACACCTTTGATACTAGGTGTTTTTTGAAGCTGAGAATTTGACGAAGTTGTGGAATATTAAAAATAGAAAATACAGACGCAAGTGAGGTTGTATATTTCGAGCAATGGAACAAAACGAAGATCTTCGAGACGGGAGTAGCAGGTAATTGATCGATAAAGAGGAACCATTTTATCAATATCAGTCTTTTCTTAACAATTTGTTTGTAAACTTCTAAAGAGATTGTCCAGAATGCTTTAACTTTCTTTTCTTATGATTTTCTTAATCAAATATTAGACCAATTAATTAAATAGAAGCTTGTAGAGTTTGATTTGGTGAAAATTATTATTTAAATAAATAAATTATAACAATGTTTTTTTCCAATTGCAAGGTTGTAAAAACATTAGTACTTAAAATATCTATTAGTGTACCTATAAAATTCATTATTCTTCCGCAATTTGAATAGTACGTAGAGACTGAAAGATGCATTTATTCGTAGCTAATGTAAAAAGCTTTAAAATGAGGGTTTTACAGACACACAGACACAAACTTTAGTAATTTGCAGATCATATGTTTATATTGATTGATTTGATTCCATCCCTAGCTTCAGGAGGAAGATGTTGAAGGTGTTCCATAGTCCGATCACCCACGGCGTCATCATTGCTCTTATCATAATAGACGTTCTCCTCCTACTAGTAGTGCTGTTGGTAGACATCGATGTCATTGAAGGTACATTAATCATATTTTTATTGTCATTTTTTGTTTTTTTCCCCTAATGTGTTGAACCTTTGTAGAAGTGAAAATAAATATTGTTGATAGATAAACAACGTCGATATATCAAAATGTTGAAAATGAAGGTCACAGCAAGAAATTTAGAACTTCTTTTCATTTAGACGTTTTATTAAATGAATTCTGCTTTGTATGGTATGAATACAAAAATAAGCTGTAAGTGGTACCCGCTGGAATTTCCAACAGACTGTTGAAAGACTCGATCTCCAATAAATAATATTAAAAGATTTTATAAATACAAAATTGTTTTTTTTTTCATTCAATCTCGAAGCAATTATGTGAACCATCAGAATGATTATAATAAAATGCTTTTGCAAATGACCAAAGACAAAGTAGATAAACATACGTGTTCTATATATAACAGTTGAATATGAGGTCAAAAAGCCTGTAATTTATAATTAAAGGTTTAAAATGGAAGGGTTTAAATTTCTTTATTACAGTGCACGCCGAGTCTCCCGAGGAAGAAGAGGAGAAGAAGGAGAAGTTGGAGGAGGAACTTCACTACGCCGCCCTCTCAATTATCTCCCTGTTCGTGGTAGAGGTATAGTATTATATCTGTCTCTTCGAATAGTTTATTCAGAAAAATCATTTGTATATGCGGAACAGATTTAATCTCTTTGTAATTGAATTTATATATTAGTTAAATATTTGAGTTTCTAATTTCAATTGGTTTTTTCTTACATTTAAAATAATATTCTATAAGAATATGAAAAGTTAAGAAAAGAAAGTTATAGTTAAAAAAAATTATGCATTCAAAATGTAAATATTATAAACATTTTTAATGCAAAAATGAATATGTTGACATATGCAAATTAAAACGGTACCTTATTTTTAGAGGTCCGTGTATGCTCTGCTCCCAATATCTGCTATTTTAATGGAGTTTTGAGCTTGTTTACTGTTAATTATGTTTATATTTCATGACAGGTGGTTTTGAAGATGGCAGTAGAAGGAAAACACTTCTTTGATGACAAGTGGGAGGTAAAAGCTAAAGCATATGTATATTGTCTTCCTCTTCAAAATTTGAAATTTAATTGGGTATTTTTATTTATTTTTTTTTTATTGAAAATCTTATGGCACCAGTATTCGAGGGCTGTTCAATAAATGATATCCTTGTTGCTCGGAAAGAAGCAAAAGACGCTTTTCAATGATTTAGTCTTAATGATTTAGCTTAGTATTCTCTTTTAATTCAAATTCATGTCAGTAACATTTCTTATCCAATTTCCGATTGTTTTTAGAACTCATTTTTGGGTATGACCCTTAATATACTGGAAAGTGGCAGATCCTATGATTTCCTGGACTTGTTTCTTCCTTATAAAAGGTGTTTTTTCAAGTTTGGAAATAGAAAGAAGTCAAAAGGTCAAAGATCTCTCGAATATTGTTAATGTGAGAAAACATTAACTTTCTGTTTATCCCCAAAACTCCTCTACTTATCAGAGCGTGCGGGTTTGGACGCTGTCATGGAGAAATTTAAAGTAGTGGATTCCTAATTCTGGGTCCTTCCTCTAATAAACCTTTCCATTTTTTTGGTAAAAAATTTGCTTTCTAGACTACTCTAGAAATTAGACTGTCTCCCCGAATACGAATTTGAACAACAATACCACTAATATTTAAGAAAATTGCATATAGATATGTGTTCTCGCAATTCTTTGCTCTTGTCAGACCTTCGCTGTTTTTGTCAAGTACTAGTACATCTTATAGTAAATTTGGTTTTGAGGGTTTTAAGCAATATATTCAAGTTTCATTATCTGTTTGAATTTCAAACAAACGTGGATAACTACAATTACTGATATTTTAAAATAATTGTTAAGACATTCGTACACGCTGTCGTTTTCACTCATTCTCAAAATATAGGGTGACCTTTGAGTACTAAGCCTTTTTACCGTCAAACGTTTCTTACGAACAGTGTAAACTACTCCCGAAATGATGTCTATCAAATTTGCTATGTGTCTTAAAGTCAATCATACATCATCAAATACTATTTGTTGAAATTTGGCAAACAGTACATAAGTTGTTTTAATTTTTTGTTGGCTAGGATGGTACCCATTTTTGATGCCCAGTATATAATTTTTTATCATTGAAATCCACCTGCTCATTTGTCTTTTAAACAGGCATTGGTTGCTATAAATTTCACACATTTCAGTGAATATTTTTTGGGATAACAAAGTTTTACAGCAGCTTTAATGAAGCTTTTATTTTCACTCTAGTTCACTGACTCTTTACCAATCATTTATAGTGCAATGTCTCGAATAGCCGTTGTTTTCCAGCTTGTCACAATGAAACTATGTGATGAAAAGTGGTCACATAAACTGTTATAAATTCATTAAAGATTCAATAATATGAGAGAGTCAAGCTTAATGACATATTATATCTGTATTGTATGTCATACAGTTCAGGACATTATTTATTGAACAGCCCTCGTATATCTGTAAATCAATTTCAATATCATTTGGTTGTACTTTTCTGTGATTGAATTATTAATCAGGAATAGACAATCATTGCTCAATGTCTTCTATATGTATGTTCATCAGATATTTGATGCTGTAATCATCTTTGTGACCTTTGCCCTTGACCTGGCGCTGGCTTTCAGTCCCGTTAGTTACGTGGTCAGGGATAGTGTATCATTGCTCATCTTCTTCAGATTGTGGAGAGTCATTAAAATCATGGCGGGTGAGAAAACATTTCATCTTCTACAGTATATAAATAACAAAATATAATTATATGATCTACTAGTAAAAATGAATGGATGGCTAACTTCATGAAATATCGGTAGTTTGCACAATTTTAGTTCCTAAAATTCAATCTTTGTTAAAACGTACTTACTGAAAATTTAAAATTATGCTGATGTTTGTATTCAAAGAAATCCAATACTGTGTAAGAAAGGAGGTTCCTGAAACCTTTGATAAAGAGAAACTGGCCAAGGAGAAAGCAGAAAGGCTGGCAAAACGCAGAGAAGCCCATACTAAGGTTAGCATTACTGTACAACTGGCACTTTGTGGTTAGGGTTGTGATAAATATAAATGGTTCAATAGTTATACTCAGTAAACATTTGAAGAATAAAACAAACCAAAGAGATTTATTTATTTGTGATATTTGGCTTATGAGACAATAAAAAAAAATGAAGGACTCGATATTTTATCATTGATTAGATTAAAGAATACCTTTTTAAAATATATATTTAAAATGCTTTATATGTGTCTTGGTTGATTCTTTTAAAGATATAAAGTATATTTCATTAATATGAATACGAGAACATTACACTTTTTAAAATTTAGTACAGTGAATCCTGTTTAATCCGGATGTAAGAAATCTGAAATCTCGTCTTATACGGTGTAAACTGAAAGAACTTTACAGAAAGTTAAGTTGTTTTAAGTCCTATTAATTCTGGTATCTATTCTGCCATTGTTTGGAACCAGTAGTGTCCAAATTAGGCACGTTTTTATTGTTTATTATGATATTTTTTCTAGATAGTAAGTTTAATTCAATATGTATTTTTTTATTATCTGGCGTCGTAATATGTTATAAATTTTGAATTTACTAAGTGAAGGTAAAAGCAAATCATGTTAGTAAATTTCAAAATCACCACATGATATTCTTCCACAACAACCAATGTTTTCAGTTTTCTACGTTTAATCCGACAAATTAAATTAAATGTAATTTGATGCATATTTACTAGAATATTTTGCATTAAACCATTATATCATTACCATCACGTGATTCCCTATATTTAGTCACTGTATAACAATGCTATTGTCATGATAAAATGATCAGATATCATCGCTTGAATGTGAATGAACGACTGAGTTTGAACGTATTATATCAACTTCAAAATGTCACACTGAATAATGAAATGCAAATAGGTAGTGTAACTTGTTAACCTAATATAAACAAAAATGTGTACAATAGAACACCCTTTGGAATGTCAGTGATAAATCTTTTATCAGTTATTAACTTAAATACTAGCAGAATGCGTGGATGAAATGCTATATTAATTTGCTGCGTTATTGAGAAGACGAAACTTTTCTTGTTTCTCAGAATGATGATCAATATTTCACAGCTTTTGATTATATGGATTTCTATTTTAGGTATAAATTTTTTGATTATCTATTTTCTAAGCTTACTTATTCGTCGATATTAAATGATAGTGATTTAAATGTATGTTACATTGGTAAAATTATGTTTCCTTTATACATGTCTGTAAACTTTTTTCTCATACTTTTTTAAAAACCATTTTAATCAATTTTTTCCCACTTTCCCTAATAGGTTTAACTGTGAGCTCTTCAAGTCAAACCAGGTTTTCTCAAAATGCACAGGTACAGTACAAGTAGAATAAATAGAATTTCAAAGGAAATGTGATGTGTATTGTCAATATAAGATTTCTATTGTAATTAGAAAAAAATATAATCATCTTAAAATATAAACCCCCTTTATGTTCCTAGACAGAATATCTTTTGTAAAATTACAAAGCATAAATTCAATAGCACAATTGATTTAGCCCTTTAGAAAATTAATATTTCATTTTAGAACAAAACTAATGCCTTCAACAGTCTATCAACACACATTTTTGTAAATATTCAAGTGGGTTTTTGTGTTTCATTTCAGAGTAAATTTAGGAGATCGATTTTTAACTTTCATCTCCAAAAAGATGCTCATAAAAGTACACTATTCACTCCTGTGTCTTTTTCACAGCATAATGTATCATTTGGGGCCTCACAGAGACATAAAACGACATTTTCTTTAATGTTGAGTCGATTGTCCTCATTGTCTGGAGTCTGGACATCTGGATCAACTTCTACACGTTCATCTTTAAATACTTTGAAGGTCAATGCTTCGAGTTTCTTGTTAACCATCTCACAACCTTCAGTAACTAGTCCTATACCTTCAAAGACCTTCAATTCACAAACCGCATATTTTACAGCTTCGACACGCCCAAAATCTAAAGTTTCTTCGACTCATAACATGAAAATCCAAAGTACTGAATCTTCTGCTACATTAACATTTGTTCCGAAAGATTTCACCTCTTCAACATTGAAAACTATACAGTCATCAAATGCTAAAATATCTCACTCTACCAATTGGAAAACGTTAATACCCAACCAAGCAAGTTCAAAGTACATTGCCAAACCATCATCGATTTTGCATGAAACGGCAATGCTTTCCACTACATTTACATCAAAACCATCAAATAGTTTAAAGTCAACCACAAGGATGAATTTCCAAAATATAACAACTCAAAAAACTTCTGGATATACAGCTACAAAAACCGTGAGCTCGAAAACTACACCTACTAAAACAATCCCTACGATATTATCGTTCTCTAGTACTACATCAACAGATCAATCCAAATTATTAACAACGATAAAATCGCTTATTACGAAATCAACAATTCGAACATCAAATGAACCTTCCAAAATAACAACACCAAAAATTCCATCTTCTACAATGACACCAATTTCAATAGTGGTAACTTCCAAAAGTCCTTTTTCGGCAAAAGCAATTCAAACAACAATGGAACCATCCAAAACAACAACGACAAAGGCCCCATTTTTCACAAAGACAACGAATCATATAAAAACAGAAGCTTCCAAAACAACAACGACAAAAAGTCTACCTTTAACAAAGACAACGAATCATATGAAAACAGAACCTTCCAAAACAACAACGACAAAAAGTCAAATTTTAACAGACGCAACAGTGCAAACGACAACAGGACCTTCCAAAATAACAACGCCTAAAATAACACCTTCAACAAAGACGACAATTCAAACAACAGTAGAATCAAAGACTTTGATCCCTACAAGTTCATCTTCAATAAAAGCAACAATATCAACAACATACAAGTCTCATTTGTTAACAACAATATCCTCAAAATCTTCTATTCATATTTCTGCACCTTCAACCTCGAACCAAATGCCACTTTCAGGATCAGGTATCACTACCAAAGCTTCAACACTGAGACCTTCATTAAAGACAAGTCATACGACAGTACATAAAACCACTTTACCAATACAAACAATACAATCATCAACTGCTCATGCTACACCAAAAAGTATTCCATCTACATCTGCCATTGGATCAACCACGGCTCAGCTTATTGAGAGTACAACAGTTTCACCAAGTCATAGAACTTCTACAACTCTAAAGCCTAGTTCAGGATCGGATTCCGGGACGTCAACTAGATTCACAGGTACCACACCTGTCGCTTTATCTTCTGCAATTTCTAAAAAGCAGAAAAGTCCAACGACAGATTATGGATATTCAAGTTCAATCCATCATACAAATGATATTTACACCACCGAGATGGCCGTGTCTTCCACCCCCGATAACTCCCTGTCTAATAAAATCCCTCAAAGAACTGGATTGAGCAAACGTTCTATCGGCGCCATTGCCGCGGCCTGCACAATCGTTGGGTGTGTCGGCATCATTTTGGGACTATATTTATTCGTTAGTAAACGGTTTAAAAGTGGAGAGAAATCGTGGGCAGTGGTTGACGATCACACCCGGATTGAGACCATTGACATGAGTGAAAAGATGGATAGCGTTCTGCACGACTTCGATCAGGGTGAAAGGAAATCAAATGGAGAATCCTTCCGACCAGTTAATCACATCTAGAAAACAGTCATAACAAGTCATTCGATTTCATCAATCGCTATTTTAAAAGCATTCATGCCTTTCTATATTTCTATTTTGATTTTATTGGAATTATGTGAAATTCTTGTATATCAATTCATCTTCGAAAAATTTCGGTGGTTTTTAAACCATGCATTACAGTGGCGTATATCCACTGTTACCTATTGGATTAAAAAAAAGATTAAAATAAATATGAACAATTTGTAATATCAGGATCGTTAAGCATCAGTTTATCAGAGTTGAACTCTGCAAGTAGTGCAAAATGGTCGGCTGGACCGCCTTTTGTAATGTAAAGAAAATGTTTTTTGAATTGATATGTAGATAGAATAAATTAAAAAAAACACTAAACCGAGTTCTTAATTTATTTGTTCCTCTTGCTTTTACAAAAGTTGATAAGGATATTGTTCAATATCTTCAAAAGTTTATAATAAAACTGTTTACAACAAGATGCAATCAAGTTAATCTGATTATAAAAGATTAAATAATACTGATTCAATACATGTTCAAAGCCGTACATTAATCTATATTTCAGTACTGATGATTTACCTGTACCACAGATAAGGTTTACAATGCTATTGTTTTGATTAATGATAAATAGAACAAACAAGAGGTAAACCAGTGAGACTAGATAATGTTTGAAATGTAGATCACAATGGATGATAGAATTGTTACATTAACAATTGAACTGAAACACGAGGGACGTTCAATAAATAATGTCATTAGCTCAATGGCATACAACATACTAGTCATATGACATAAAGCTTGGCTTTATCTCATTATTGAATTTTAAATGAATTGATAACAGTTTGATTAACCACTTTTCATCGCATTATTTCATTGTGGGAAGCTGGAAAGCAAGGGCTATTCGAGACACTGCATTAAAAATGAATGGTCAAGAATAAGTAAAATAGAGTAAAATCAAACGCTCCATTAAAGCAGCTGTAAAAATTGTTAATATCCCAAAAATATATTAATTGAAATATGTGAAATTTACAGCAAACAATGCCTGTTTTATAGACAGGTGAACATGTAGATTTCAATAAATAAAAATTATATAATGGGCATCAAAAATGGGTACCGTCCTTGGCAACAATGACTTACAACAACAACCGATGTAAATTTGCAAAATTTCAACAAATTATCACTGATTATGTTTTCTTGACTTTAATACACACAGCAAAATTGATAAAAATCATTTTGGGGATAGTTCATACTGTTTTAAAGAAACATTTTATAGTAAAAAGTTTAATACTCAAAGGTCACCCTATATTTTGAAAAATGAGTGAAAACGACAGCGTGTAGGAATATCCAAATAATTATTTTAAAAAATCAAAAATTGTACTTATCCACGTTTGTATGAAATTCTAACAGATAATGATACTTGAATACATTTTGCTTTAAGCCCTCAAAAAAATTTACAATAAGATGCACTTGACAAAACTGCAAAGGTTTAAAAAGAGCAAAGAATTGCAGGAGCATAAAACAGTTTTATATGCAATTTTCTTAAATATTAGCGGTCTTGTTCTTCAAATTCACATTCGGGGAGGAAGCTAAAATTTCTGGAGGAGTCTAGAATATAATCTTTTGCAAAAAAATTAAAAGGTTTTTGAGAGGAAGGAAACAGAATGAGGAATTCACTACATTAAATGTCTTCATGACGGCGTCCAAACCCACAAACCATAAAAAGTAAAGGAGTTTTGGGGATAAACAGAAAGTTAATGTTTTGTCATACCAACAAAATTTGCCAGATCTTTCAACCTTTGATTTGTTTCTTTTACTAAACATAGAAAACATCGATCAGAAAGAAAAATACAAGTACAGCAAATCATAGGATCTGCCATATTCCAGTACACGAAGGGTCTACTCAAAAATGTGTTTGAAATACAATTAGAAATTGAATGAAAATGATATGGATATGCGTTTTAATTGAAAGAGAATATTTTAGTTTAATCATTAAGACTAAGTCATAGAAAAGCGTTTTTTGTTTCTTTCCATTATTTATACTCTGAATCGACTGCAGATTTTTTCGTTATTTCACAATCATAAAAAGGAGCACACGGAGGGCGTGACAGGCCAGCAGGGGCTGCTCACTCCTCCCACCTCTGATGTTTTGGAGGTCCGTGTTTGCCCTGCTCCGTATGCAGGTGATGAAGGTATATGCCGCAGAAGTAAGGTAAGTTGACAATAGAAAAGTTAAAGTCATCACGTTAAATATAGAGCTAACATAAGCGTCTTTTGCGAGTAAAATATCCAAATATGAAACAGATGTTTCAGACTCTGTGGTATCTTTTAGTTCAAGCTGACCAAGATATATCGTATCGACATAGGAATGGAAATTACCCTTGTCAATTGACAATTATCTAAATGTCGAGTTTAAGGCTACAGCAAGTGTTTTTTTTCTTTTCACGTATTAAGACTTTGCACAAATTCTGCTTCATATTTTTCTTACCATTACAAAAAGGTCTATTATAAATAATTAATATGGTGTTAATTTTTCGCCCGTCTCTGACGAATAATAAATTTATTTATTTTTATTTCACGCAGATATAATATTGATTAAATATGACAGCGAATCGAGGTACATATATTAAACAAGATGTGTTTGTGAAACACTATGCGCCCGGCTGCACAAAGTTCGAAAATAGGCTATTTCTAGCATAAACGTCAATTTCAAGGTCACAAGGCAATGACCTTGGTAACATTTGAAAGAACTTGATTAGTGGAGTATGCATTCCAAATATGAAGTCCCTATCTCTCATGGTTCAAAAGTTATGGTTGTTGTTCAAAAAAGCTATTTTTTTCATTTAGGTCACAGTCAAGGTCACAAGGCCAATGAGCTTGGTGTCATTTGAAAGAACTTGATGAGTGAAGTAAGCATACCAAATATGAAGTCTATCTTTCATGGTTTAAAAGAAATGGCGAAGGTTAAAGTTTGAAGACAAACAAGCTATATTTAGCATATAGGTCACAGTCAAGGTCACAAGGTCTTTGACCTTGGTGTTATTTGAAAGAGCTTCATTAGTGGAGTATGCACACCAAAAATGAAACCTCTATCGTTCATGGTTCAAAAGTCATGGCGAAGGTTAAAGTTTGCAGACAAACAGACAGACAGACAGGACAGGACAAAAACAATATACGCCCCGGATCTATCGAATAATGCAGTAAATATTCAATAAACGAGGAAAATGACCCCTGGCCTATCTACACTGAAAAATTCTTCAGTTCCAGAATGTCTCCGATTATGAGACAGATTTTTATAAATAAAATACATAGCAATCTGAGCTTTCAACGAAACCTTTTCTGCACAATCCATTATGAAACGCCGTTGAAGTAATAAGACTGTAAAAGTTAAGTAGTAGTTACCGTATAAGTTTTTATTGGTGTTCTCTCGATACCCTATAGAGAGGTTAAAAGGTCACTCGAAGGCTGCGCCTTCTCGTGACCTTTTAACCTCTCTATAGGGTATCTAGAGAAAACCAATTAAAAACTTATACGGCAAGTCACATGTACCATAGCACTCTCAGATTTCCTAGTAAAGGCAGGGAGATGATGTACAAGTTCCAAAAACATTCCCTAATATGGTTCGTCATCTGATATATATTTAATTATAGACGCACGCGCTATACATTGTTCATATAAATTACCTTTTTCTGAGCATTTTGGGCACTTGAAGTCAAAAAGCGAAAATGGACAATCTAGGTGAAGTTAGCATGGATCTTGATTTTCTTGATTTGCCGCAAAATTTTGAGTGGGACAATTCTATTGATGATCAAACGCTCTCACAAATAAGCCAGTTGATTGAGGACGAAGTGAACGTGTTTGATGGTATTGAGGATTTATCTCTTACTCAAGCGGACCATATGAAAGTGATAGCAGTATAGTATTATTGCATAAATAAGAAACGATTGAATATTTTAATCATGTCGTTCAATGTCAAACAATTCGGTTGTTAGTTGTCCCTCATCATCTGTAGTCAGTTCAGTACAACATCAACATATGAAAGAGACGCGGCAGACTCTGTGGTGTGTCTAATTTCAATTTCATGTCCCGGTCCCTTGGTTTTAAGTTCGCTGCTACATTGCAACAAACCAATCCCCCACCCCACCGCCCCTTCCAGTATCAATACATGTATTTTGAACATGCTCGTTTTGATGTTGACTTGTCGCTTTATTTGAATCTTTTTCTTTTGTAGAATGATAAGGATTTAAGAAGTCAAACTAAAGTCTGCTTTGTACGAAGGCCGATAACAGCCGCCACATCACAACTTAACTTACTGTCTTGTGTACATGTAAAATTGTACAATTTAGCACAGACAAAATGCAGAAAAACCTTTTTTGATAAATGTACATGTACAAATCGGCAAATTCTACTATGTACAATATGCTCAGAAACCTTTGTTGTTTTTTGTGCAGAGAAATTGTCAAATTGACAAAAATGACACTTTCTTACAAAGAAACTTCTGATTGACATACTTATGTTGACTTTGAACTTTGATAAGATAATTGAAATCATGTGCGATTCCGAGTCGAAACTTGTGCATATAGGGAACACCCATCAGCCACGCAATTCTAAATTTATAGGACCCAACACAGTGCTGTTTTTTCTTATTTCTCTTTCATTTTGACATCGTTTTGAATAAGTTATTGCTCATTGACATGATTGTTTTTTCAACATTGTGTTTCGGCGATTTTGTATCGTTATATGGATGTATTAAAATCTAAATCACGGCCCCGCCTTCATCAGGGATCCTGTCGTAATTTCTATTGTGGCAAAATAGCACTTGTTAGCAAATCACCAATACTTTTATCCTTAGCATATGCAATCATTGGTCTTGTTTGAAAAATTTGTTTACAAGATTGATGACCAGTATTCTAATAATTTGGATTTCAGACCTTTGATTCTTGGATCATACTTTGTAATTAGAACATTAGGTATTTCCTTCGTTTTCTTGGTTTCTTGTAATGTTATGACTCTGTTCAAAGCCAAGGTCAGTCATCAATAATTGGGTCAATCTCAATTTTCTTGCACTATCTTTTTAAAAGATATGATCTGAACTCATTAAGTTCTTTATGTAATTGTGTCTTGTCACTTGTATTGCGAACATATATCCCCCTTAATAAAACCTTTAAATACTAATTTGGGGTTAGCGCTGTGGCGGTGCAAATTTTGGAATGTATTTGTTGGTTTTATATATGACTTCACATCAAGAATATGATATTCTTGGAATCGGGTTCCGTTGTATACACATGTGTCTAGAAATTGTAGTGATACTTCAGATAATTCATAGGTAAATTTCAGTCAGGGATGGCATTCATTTGCTGTTTCGAAAAACCGTTTGATTTCGTTTTCCGAGCCATCATAAATCATGAATCCGTCATCAAATATTCCATCGTTTAATAAGTGCGTTTTATCTTGTGGAAAGTTTCGGCTCGGAATCGCACATGATTTTAATTATCTTATCAAAGTTCAAAATCAACAAAAATATGTCAATCAGAAGTTTCTTTGTTAGAAAATGTCATTTTTGTCAATTTTACAATTTTTCTGCACAAAAAACAACAAAGGTTTCTGAACATATTGTACATAGTAGAATTTTCAATTTGTACATGTACATTTATCAACAAAGGTTTTTGTGCATTTTGTCTTTGCTAAATTGTACAATTTTACATGTACACAAGACAGTAAGTTAAGTTATGATGTGGCGGCTGTTATCGGCCATCGTAGGCCAGCCATATCCCCCCAAATCACTATCATGTTATGTGTCGCAATACTAAGGTAAACAAAATGAAAATTTTTAAGTGGATTGTAAATCAAGACATTATCATTTTTGGTTGAAGGATATCGATCTAATTCTTGTTTTTTTGTCATTATGTACACGTGTATGTACCTGACACATTATTAAATTTTGTAAATAAAGTTTTGTTTTGTATGCATTCAAGGCTCCGCCTATATATATTATAAGGGCTCCGCCCATTGGTTTTGGTGTAGAAAACCCACAGATGAAACAATAGAAAAAATGGCGACCTATGGTACATAGTAATAAAAGTTTCCTGTGTTATTCATAAAATAAGATAAAATTCTGCATAATATGGGGAACAGGCGGAACATGTTACTGAAGGAAATTAACACAAATCTATAATCAGTGTATATATATATATATTTAGCATTTTGTTTTCATAATTTCCCTTTCCCGTGATTTACATTTATAGTTTATACTAGCTCAGAAATTATGGACACTTGGTCACAGAGTAATGCAACAAAGGACTTACACCGGATGTCAGTACTAAATTTAAGTAGTTAGTCTATCGTACATCTTACTTAATCCGACACATAACCAGTTACACACTACGCGCCTTTTTACACCGACCCCAAATCGAGAAGAATTCTAGTTTCACGGAAATATTATGACTTGTGGAAATAATGTGGCGTCTGCTGGTTGTTTTAGTGTTATTCTGTTTTCCATTTGTTTGTTTCTGTCAGCTATCGACACGTAACACAGGGGGAGTAACTGATGGTGTAAAAGGTTTGTGTTAAAACGCTTTTGAATCAAGTTTTTTTTTTTCAATTCTTTATACAAATCGGTTAAATGTTATGGATTGTTATAAGTTAATTCTAAGAACTCCTGAAGTAGTCTGAACTTGATTTTCATTAAAAGATGTCAGTTTCATTTTGCTTCAATATGTATCAAACATCCTCTCATTATATTAAAACTTTATTGCCAACATTATTATTACTAGTTTTTTTATTTCGATAATTATTAAACACTTGACTTCAATGAAAAGAAATATATGTATTTTTGTTTTTCATAATTGCACACATCTGTTTTCTGATTGGTCCAACAGAGGTTTGTCATGACAATGGGAAGACAACAAAGGTGGATCTCGTAGAGGGAGAAAGCGGAAGTCTGCGGTGTGACGTCACATTAAACTACACTTCTGAACTGGATATACGGTGGTTTGCCAGTAATCACAAGAAGAAAAACACATGTATATATATCCTACCAGATCGTTTTGTATATTTAATTTTTTTTTTAATTAGTATTGTATGCTAGTATCTGTAAAGGACATATATGTATATTGGAACAAGAGACCTGTAACATGTTTCTATAAAAAAAGGTTTTTTTAAACAAGAAGTCTTATTTGTAATACTAGGTCCATATGAAAAAATTCTACAGAATAAGGGAGTCTGAAATTCTTTTCTCTGATTTTGCATAGTTCGGACAGGTTTATTGATTCATTTTGAAAAACGATCACCAATCTTTACATATATGATCTATGTTTGAAGTCTGGTATAAAGAAAAAATCATTTTCAGACTAAAAAAACTCTATAAAATGGTCTGAAAATTCTTTGAACTTTGGCATGATTTAGTGGTATTTGGTCAGAATGTTTAATAACAGGGTAAAAAGAACATGCACAGACTATTTATAATTTTTTTTTCAGTTCTACATATCACTGGAGAAGAATTAAAAATAAACAACATATCCAGATCATGTGTGCCTAAAACATACCGTTGTGAAAGTTTCATTTCCAGTAGATCAATTTGCAATCAAACATTTGAAACGAAAGTATTAGGTATGTTTATCTGGCTAAGAGTTTATTTAATACGTTGTTCTTTAAACTTGAGGAACTTATGGAATAAATGCATACATATATTCATAAGTTAATTATCCCACGTTTCTAACTATCGTTGAAGTCCTTGGCATAATACATACAAACTATACAGTGATTCCTTTTAGTTCCATTTCATTGTGAATTTAAATTGTAAATTTATATTCAATTTCAAATGTTGTTTAATAGATTCAAATTATACGAGGCTCCTCATATTAATTTCAATAGGTCCCGCCCATTCTTCTTAGCTCCTGACGTTTTGGTTGATGAAATTGATATTCAGGTTGAATTATCAAGAAATCAACTCATCTACATGTAATTATCAAAGAGATGTCATTGAGAAAACAAATAGAAATGAAAGTATTTCAGAAACACGTTATACTAAATTGCTTAAGGGCTATATCTGACTGGAACCATCTGACCGATAGCTATCTTCAGAATATCTTGCTAGGGTTATCGTATATTGAAATTCAAATTGAAAAAGAAAATTAAAAAATATTTTTTTAAAATATTTATTCTGATTTTAACTTAGTTTCTTATTTAATGTTAAGTTTTGTTTTACGTTAATTTAATTAGAGGATACAGGCGTAATGCATTTCCATATTTTTAAAAGAACTCAATATCTCTGTTTCTTCAAACTTCATGCGCCTGTAGCACTAGTATGGGATTGACTGAAATAATTTTATGAGTCATAGATTTATTTTTCAGAAAAATGCTTTGTGTTGTGATATTCAAGGAAACAGAAACATGTTTAATTATAATGCTGTAGTAAAACACGAGAAGGCATAATTATTCATCGACAACTTTTATACATACTTATATTTCTAACTGTTTTCTCTGTGATAACTCTGTAAGTCAAGTGAGATAATTTCCTGATAATCAAATTTGAATGTAAATTTTGCCAAGTGAAATTAAAGGTAAAGTGCATGAAATGCATATCGATCCTGTGCAGCTCTCTTTGTGTTTAATGTCAATGGGTGATGACTATTCAAATTGACATGGGAGGTGTCTTGTATATTAACTCTATCAGACAGCAATTTAATTTTTTATTTAAATTTCAAATTTTATATCACATAATACATGTATATAACATGTTTCGCCCATTATGCAAATCATTCAATACATTTCCTACTATCGTGTATGCCCTGACATACCCAACAAGTTAGACAGTGATTCCTTAAACAAGTTGAGAAAAATCTATTTGTCGTAAACGTTTTTTCTCTATTTTGTCCACGTTTTTAATTATAGGACCGCCATCACTTTATATCTACATGGAGAAAGAAGAAAAAATGGATAAAACAAAAATGTATAAGGATCATCTGGAAATTGCCTTGGGTAAGAGTTCAGATAAAACAGGAATTATCTGCTCAGTGGATTCATATCCGGTTTCTAATATCACGTGGTTCGAGCCATCAAGACATAATCGTGCTGACATGATTATGGGATATTTACTCTGGAATAAGGATAAAGCTATGAAGAACCAGATCTTTAGAGATACAGTGGACGGTTATCGATTTGAATTTAAAGAAAACATAAATTTTCAAAATAATATTCTTCCAACTCGAGAAATGGTGATGAATATTCAGGTCGGTGACCCGCCCGATTACAATAGGACGTATACCTGTATCGCTGAAAATAAATACGGTTCTGATTCATGGAATATAAGAATTGTGGAAGATTTAGTTTAAATATGGATTAATAATTAACACTTTTTAAGATATTTATGTATACGAGTACTGTAAAATAAAGACCTCTTCAACACAAAAACATTTTTGATTATTGTACAACTGTATATTGAAATATTTTTTTAATGTGTAGGAGCGTGGCATTTTAAAAAAAGAGAAAAATATACGAATGATTTAATGGGCAGGGGAAAAAACATGGATACATATCTGTACCATCATGTTCATCCGATATTCCATTCAGTTGTCTTAGCATCTAAAAAATTTAAGACCGAGGTTTTGTTAATCGTTTCATACATACGGAAACAAAACGTTGACAAAGTGAAGAGCATGACCTGACAAAACCAACAACATTGAATAAGACCACGGAACATAAGGTGGCCTGGCTTAATTGGAAATATGTATGCAGCTTACGTCATTTCCACCTGTTTGGTCAAAAGATTGATTTAGATATATAGGCATTAATCAGAACATAACTTCATCTGGATCAATCAGTAACACTATTAGTGAGTTGGATTGAAAATGAATTTCCATGTATAATCTTTTGAGCACCAGGGACAAATTTTACCCACCCATTTCATTGTCTATCGTCAAATCTTTTAGATTTCACAGATGGATGCTCTTGCATATTGGAAAAAGGCACAAAAGCTCAAGTTCAAACTTCAATTGAACAAAATGGAATGTTAGCGAAACACCTGTCAATATTCGACTTAACGATAGATTGTATTTGGTAACAAGATCATCGTATTTACCATAGAATTTGCGATATGATGACATTAAACAAAACTGTTGATATCCTTGTATTTATCTATAGCTTGCTTGTAGTCAGAAAATGCTCGTACGCTGAGCATTCTTTTTGCACTTTTAATCAACTAAAAGATACATTAGTAATCTCTATATGGAGGTGATTGTTCTGTATTGCTTAAAAAATAAGGAAATAAACGAAAGAGAAGTTTCCTTAACATTAACGTCCTTTTCCAGTAAAATACCCAAATATGAAACAGATGTATCAGACTCTTTTATTTCAAGTTCAAAAGAATACTAGTATTTCTAATCATTGACGGAATGAAAATAAATATTGTTTATTGATAAAGCATCGTTAATATATCTAAATGTCGAAGGTCACAGACAGAAACATTTTTGAAGAAATTAAAGGAAAAATTTTGCTTCATATGTATGTACTAGTATACTAATAACTAGGTACAACATGTACTTATATGAATTCCAAAAGATTATTAGAAGACTTTATCTGTAAGAAATAAACTGATAATGTCAATTAGAATCTCAAGCACCTATCAACTTTGGAGTGCTTTTGCGTATTATCATATTGTTTCAAATATAGAGATGACGAACATTAGTCCATTCAAACAATATACCAATCAGAAGCAGAGAATGAACCTCTATAGCAACAAAGGTGGGATCAGGTGTCATGATAAATGAACCTCTATAGCAACAAAGGTGGGATCAGGTGTCATGACAAATGACAATGTGAGTTAATATACCAATCAGAAGCAGAGAATGAACCTCTATAGCAACAAAGGTGGGATCAGGTGTCATGACAAATGGACCTCTATAGCAGCAAAGGTGGGATCAGGTGTCATGATAAATGAACCTCTATAGCAACAAAGGTGGGATCAGGTGTCGTGACAAATGAACCTCTATAGCAGCAAAGGTGGGATCAGGTGTCATGACAAATGACAATGTAAGTTAACATACCAATCAGAAGCAGAGAATGAACCTCTATAGCAACAAAGGTTGGATCATGTGTCATGACAAATATACTTCTATAGCAACAAAGGTGGGATCAGGTGTCATGACAAATATACCTCTATAGCAACAAAGGTGGGATCAGGTGTCGTGACAAATAAACCTCTATAGCATCAAAAGTGGGATCAGGTGTCATGATTAATGACAATGTAAGTAAATTTACCAATCAGAAGCAGAGAATGAACCTCTATAGCAACAAAGGTGGGATCAGGTGTCATGACAAATGAACCTCTATAGGAACAAAGGTGGTATCAGGTGTCATGACAAATGAACCTCTATAGCAGCAAAGGTGGGATCAGTTGTCGTGACAAATGAACCTCTAAAGCCACAAAGGTGGGATCAGGTGTCATGACAAATGACAATGTAAGTTAATATACCAATCAGAAGCAGAGAATGAACCTCTATAGCAACAAAGGTGGGATCATGTGTCATGACAAATGAACCTCTATAGCAGCGAAGGTGGGATCAGGTGTCATGACAAATGAACCTCTATAGCATCAAAGGTGGGATCAGGTGTCATGATAAATGACAATGTAAGTTAATTTACCAATCAGAAGCAGAGAATGAACCTCTATAGCAACAAAGGTGGGATCAGGTGTCATGACAAATGAACCTCTATAGCAGCAAATGTGGGATCAGGTGTCATGACAAATGAACCTCTATAGCAGCAAAGGTGGGATCAGGTGTCATGACAAATGAACCTCTATAGCAGCGAAGCTGGGATCAGGTGTCATGACAAATGACAATGTAAATTAATTTACCAGTTACATCTAATATGCTTTTGCGTGAACTTTGTTCTCAACTAAACTTTGTGCAATCAGGGTGTAGAAAGTACATTTTGTCTGAGAAACTTTCGTGTGCGGTTTCAAGTATTATATGCTGTTTGATAATGTATACCAATCATTTTCAGGGATAAAATACATAATCGCTCATGGTACTTACATTTTTAGAAATTCTAAATGAGCACGAGTTTCTTAACGTTAACACTATTCATTTCCTGCACTTATGCATCCTAGAAAAAATGATGAAGGAAATTTAATTTAAAAAAAATATATAGGGTGAGATTAACAGCGAAAAAAATTTAAGAAATATCATTCGAATGGCCAAAATAGAAACGTTTCAAGACATTTCAGCGGGAACAATCCAACCAACATTCAAAAAAATTTCGTGAACACTGATAGTGACAAAAAGGCTGTTATCCGTGCTGAAAGGGAAGCAACCAGAAATGAACATTTCAATTATCTATATGTAAATAAATATAATTTCAAATATAATATAATTTTTTTTGAAAGGTAATTTTCTTTCTTCAAAATGTGCATTTAAAAAGTTCACAGAATGCTTGTTAGGTTAAAATGCTTTTGAACTAGTACTACATGTGCATACGCCACATGTTCAGTATATAAATATAGTAATAACACAGGACCCAGAAAACTTTTCTTGATGTTCTTTCTTTAGGTTTAAAGTAACTTGTATCCGAAAATGAGATTTTAATCCATTTGAAAATCAGACCTTTAAGGATTATAATATTGGGAATAAGCAATCACTTTAGCTGGGTCATGAGTATTTTAATCTTGAATGTTTTCGCCATACATGCAGAAGATCGATTTAAAGTTATTTAATATTTATATATTTGATAAGCTTATTACAGTAAATCTGTATGAAGAGAACAAAAGCGGTACACATTCAATTGCTCTGAGATATTTTCATTAAATTTAATAATGGACGCTACTACCAAAGAAATAATGGAAAACACATCGGTAAGAAATTTCTTTCTATTCAATTATTTTATGATAGTAGTAATTCATTAATTTGAAATCGGAATTGCCTTTGTAAATGATATAAAAACTTCTGCTCCATGCAACGAGGTTGCTGTGACAAAGTTAAAAATAAAATTTACTTAACAAAATGTATATAGATGACTCTTGATATGTACATATAGTGGTAGGTACTGTGGAGTTTATACATGAGTGAGTAGGAAGATAATACTTGAGACTCGAGTGTCCTCGGTATGTACATATCAATAAGTAGGGAGGTAAGGGTATCCTTGATATGTACAAAAATGGGATGACAAGACTATCGAATTCAGTGTCCTCGATAGGTATATATCGTTAAGTAGGGAGGTAACAGTTTAGACTGGGGTATCCTTGATATGTACAAAATCGGATGACAAAACTATAGACTTCAGTGTCCTCGATATGTACATAAGTAGGGGGATAACTCAGAGTACGATATCTTTCATACATTACGTATACAAGATGGCAGAAGGGGGTGAATACGAAGGACTTTAGTATCTAATCAGGGATCGATGTTCCATTAGATACCGGTAGTAGGATGGTGGTATATCCAGCTATATCAACTTATTTATAGAATTCAAAACTAAATACGGTTTCCCTTAAAATACCACTGTAACAAAGCTGTGAAAATATTATGCAGAAAAAATTATCAATTTGCTATTTTTAAGGAAATTAGTAAGGACCTTATTCCCTGAACCTTTTTTTAAAATTGTTATTGACAAAGATTTTGGGAATTTAGATATTGCATATATAAATAAAATGATTTTTATATGTGTTTACTAGTTAAATGAACCGAATGACTTTCTTTTCCTGTTAGTTTTTTATACTTTCGTATATCTGAAAATCTTAAATCAATTAGCATATACACCTTTCACTTAACAATCGAAAATACCAATTTACAAAGATTAAAACATAAACCTTTTTTTGTTCTTTTCTTTCTTTGTGCATTACAACAAAACATTAGAACTATGTTCCCCTCAGATTAAAAAAAATGCTTTGTAGAGGAACTGACAATCTTCTGCAATCTTTATACACTTTTATCCTTCAACAGAAGCACATTAAGGAATCAGACAAGATTTGGTGTCATTTTCACTATGTACAATGCATTGTATATGAATTCCAGGTAAAGGCGTATGTAGAATGTTCAATAGACTTAATGTTAAGCGAGTCTCTCTTCAAGCAATTAAATATGATTTTCTGCAATGGCAATCTCTTAGGAATCAGCGACCCTGAAACAGGTACCGTTATACACGGAAACCCGTTCTGTCATTCATGTATGGCCGAGAGAGGAGCGTTGAATTATTTCCAATATTAATCAACAGACATGCCAATATAAAACCTTTCAATATTTAAGTGTTTTTGAATAAGCGTTTAAATAGACCGACATTTAGTTTGCATTAGGGATTTCTTGTACTGCAAAGATATAAAATATATGACTAAATAAGCGGGACATTTTCTCTTTAAGCTCTGTGATGCATTGGAATACCTTCCCAATTCTTCACCAAGAATCCAAGCCGAACTGGACACTATGGAACTAAGGCGAAAAGGTGATATTCTTTAAGTAAAACATTTTTGTTTTAAGTTTATTCCAGATTTTATTACAAATTACAAATTTACATTTCCTTTTTCCTTGATTTTGTGTATGCAAAACATAAAGGTTATTTTGATTTAAAAAAGTTAATTGAATAACATATTTCATTTTTGTCCATTGTCTTGATTAGATAATTAGCCATGTATATTTAAGATTTCAAGTCTTTTTTTTTATCGGTAGTATATCTTAATTATTATCTTCCGTGGCATTCCTCGCGTTGTTTTTTGTTACTTCATCTTATCGGGAAGAAATCATAAGATTTTTATCTGCAAGTGTTAAGAAGGATATTGCTACTCTAAGTTTGCTTCCTGCTTTTCATTTCTTCCTCATATATATAGGATCTTAAGAGGAAGAGATAAGATATATGATAAGATCACTTCTAACTAAAAATGAATATTATGAACAATTTATGATTTCGGGCATCAGTTCGCTGGTTTTTTTTAATTGTTTAGACAAATCATAAATCAATACTTAGAAACTTTGTTTGATAATACAGCGGTCGAATGATATGTAAATTATTCAAATTTCATTTCGTTTTACAGGAACACAGTCAATTTATTCCAATTGGCAAGTTTACAACGGATCTTTCCCATATAGTCTTTACTCGTAGTAGTCTTTCAAATGCCAAAAATTGTTAAATCAAGACTTTGTTTTACAGAACACGTTGTTCATATCAAAGATTACTCAACTGAGAGTCTTGGGTCAAAAGAAGATACATTAAACTTTAAAAGATCCTAAAAAACTCTTTACCTATAATAGTGAATAATTTTTGTTTATGAAAAAGCAACCTATTTCCATGCAGCTAGATGTACATGTTAAAAAATTAAAATCATAAATGAAATTGAGAAGTAAAAATCTCAATTAAGTTGTTCACCCTGAAACTATACTGCAGTTGTTGACTTATAATTTATTTCAGGCTCAAACTATAACAATAAAAGTTTATAATCGAATTCAGATACATAATTTTTTAACCATAATGATAAATCTTTCGTTTTATTTCCAGAAACTGATGAAATCAGGAAAGCATTCAAGGAAAATGGCCTCTTAGGATTAACTCGGTCAAAGACATTACCTCCGCTATCATGTAAAAAAGACCTCGCAGATAAAATCGGAGAAAATTTGAATGGACCACGTCCATCTCTTCGAACAAACAGACCTGTAACCCCAAATTTTCCTTGTATCATCAAGCGAGTTAACAAATCCCCAATTAAGATTGACGCCCTCTTGAGAAATTCAGAGCCTATACCACACTTTATAGACAGAGCTTCGAGCCAGGTGCCCAAGAAAGCGTTCAGAGCCAAGAGCATACAGGGATGGCAGAACGAAATAAAGAAGTAAGAATGATAGTCTTGAAAACAAAATTAAGAGCATGCTCTACGTAGGAACAATATATAAAACGAAGTAAGTTGTTGAATTGACAGGCAAATTGATGAAACAAGAATATCAGCAGTCTGGGCTTGAAGTCATTATTTCGTAAGTTCAATGGTCGATACAATGACCTTGTTATCAAATACAATTAATCATTAAAAAAGTCAAATACTGACTGAAGTTCTCCATACTTATTTTTGGACCATTGCGTGATCACTGGATTGTCGACGGATTTTCCCTTATTTCCCAATAACAAGGAGCACACGTCGGGTGTGACTTGTCGGCAGGGAATGCTCTCTCCTCCAAGGAATCTGATCTCTGACGTTTTAAAGGCTGTAGTTCTACTCCAAATTTGACTTGTTTAATGAATTTTAAACTGAATACTGTAAACCAACTTTTATTCGCTTGAGAGAAATTTTCGCAAGGTTCACGAATGTTTCGTCATCGCGAAAATTTCTCGACGCGATCCGTTCCTTAAAGTCAGACGTCAGATTCAAAAAGGCTTGGTCGCGAAAATTAATCGTCGCGAACTAGTTAAGCCTTGGCAAATCGCGAAATAAAGTCGTCGCAAATAAAAGTTGGTTTACAGTAATGTTATATTTCATGAAACAAACAAAAGGTAGTTTAAGGTTTAAGTATGAATTTGCAATTCTTGTTCAAGAGTGATCAGGATACAAATTATGTTATAAACGGATAAAGAATCGAAAATATTGCATTTTACAACTATGTAACTATCAAAATTTTAAATAAAATGGCAACATATCACATCGATACTTAACATAACCGAGCAAGGGAATATAGAACTTACCATCTTAAATAAGAAAAGAGATCCATTTTGTTTTGAAATATATGGAACATAGAAGTAGGGATTGTATTTTTCCAAGAAACATTCAAGCATTTATTGTTTTTAACACAATAACGGTCATTGCCAAAAACGCAACATATAGAAATACGATATTGAATCATAAATACTGTACATTGTTTTAGACGCTAAGTTAAGGTATGCATATATTTTATACATGAAATAGGCAGATAACGAACAGTGAATATGCTCAGTATAGTCGAGTTAAACAAAACAAATTGAAAGCAGGGCAAAGAAAAACTTAAGAAAAACTAGGATCTAGGTAGATCAATTTTAAAGGAGGAGTTAGCATTTCCCTGCGCACCACCTCTTAACCTCTGTTTGCTCCTTGTCATAAAATAGTAAAGGCGGAAAAATCCGTACATACTGTGTGAAAATAAGGGCCCAACAAATTGTATAAAATACGACAGTCAACACTCAATCTTCAGATATTTTGTATTTGGATACAAGATCATTGCATCGACCAGAGAGAAATATACATGTTGACTTTAAATGAGATTGCTGATATTCAGTTATGGCAAACCACGGTCAAAATGTACAATCCTCTTCCGTTTCGGGAGATAGTTATAAGCAGACTCCGAACCTTGGCTTGAAACGATGTTGTTATCCTTGTATCATCAACATGTTAAATTAAACTGTCTTCGTTAAAAACGAACTCTTATATAACAAATTTACGGATATATCGGATTATTTGATCTTTTTTAAAAAAAAAAAAAACCAAAAACGGAATATACATCTTTTTTAGTCACCCGCTCGGCACATCGCTTAACGTGTTGGTACTGAATCGCCAAATACTGAGCTGATCCTAGGTCGGAGGTTCAATTCCAAGGACTTATAAGTCTGGTCCATGGACTAGGACAAAAAAGAGGTTTCCTGTCGAATAATGCACTGGCATAAACCGTATCCCTCACTGCTCGACCGTCAGTGTCGAGTATTGGTCTTGATTTGTGCAGCACTCCACTGTCAATTAATGGCGTCTCAATATAAGTGAAAAATCCTTGAAGGGACGTTAAACAAGATTGATTGTATGTTGTTTAACGTCCCTCTCGAGAATTTTTCACTCATATGAAGACGCCACCATTTGCCGGTGGAGAACTGCAATTTTTTCCTATGCTCGCCACTCAGAGCCATCGAGCAGTAATGGATCTTTGTGCCTGCACCTACTGATACACGGAACCTCGATTTATACGGTCTCATTCTAAGGATTCGTCTCAACGTCCCACTTCCCATAGCGGGATTTGAACCCGCGACGTTAGAATCCACTCATTAATTTGCGACTTTAGAGCAGTTGCTCTAACAACTGCACCACGAGGGCTACTTCGTTAAACAAGCAAACATACTATATTAGATATCTATGAAAATATACTGATCATGAAGGAAAAAGATAAAGCTAAAGCATCGCATACTTACCTGAAATAAATGCCTTCAATTAATTCAAAATCCCTTACCTACTATACTTTTTTTGTAATTTTAATAATATTAATTACCTTAATGCCAACGGTAGGTACATTTTGATTGTTCAATTTACTATTGAATACATGTATTATACATTTTCTTGTAGAGTGGTGCCTCAGAGACCCGCTTTTGCCATTTCCTCAGACTGGGTGGCACCCCCCGCGGATTGGGATGACCGAGACCCCTACGTTTCCTCCCCAAGGAGTATGTTTTACACAAACACCAAATATGTGCTTCATAAAGACTTTATTGTCAGTCCCGAATGGATCTCCGAACAAATGAAAGTATCGGAATTTTCTCCAGCTTACCGCACATGCGCTCTTAGATACGGCTGGTGCTCGTGATGACCTTGGTATATACCTTACCTTCAGTATTGGTACTTAATATTAATCATTTCAATGGTAACATTTCAAATTCTATTTGTCACTGAATATTCTGCTTGGATGGAGGGAAGTATGTTCTGAAAATGTTTTTGTCACTAAGTGCAATGGGGGTCCTGAATTTAATGCATTTTTTTCGATGTTGTTCTTTTCTTTGAAGATGTAAAAACAAGAAACATAGACGGAAGTCAATATTAAGACTCAATTTCAAGTATCCTGATACACATTTCATGTATGCAACCAAAGATATTATTTGTAAAATTTGATAATCTTATTTTGTTTATGATTTTGCACGAAAATAATAAAACAACATACATATAAGTGTACCACTTGATTTTTTATTGATTGATTAAAGTTTTGTACCAGTTTCTTCACCTCACAAAGAGATTTTTACTGCAATGATTATTCGAGTTACTTCTCTTATCTGATGAACCTGAAGTTATTAATCGTGGGAGGTCGTGTACCTGAGGATTGACAACAAAAAAAGCTTTTAGGTTTTGTGTGCTTTTTTGGCATAGGATTGAATTATATCCAGCATTTACCCACAAGAAGTAATTTATGATTATTCTTTACTATTTTATACATAAAATTACAAATCTAATCTTTAAAAGGACACCATCATCATTAAATGTAGAAACACGAATAAAAAATGTCTCTGTTAATCAGAGTGTATACCTCTCCATTGCAATTGTGTTTTATTTGTAAAACTAGTCACTTTCGCTATTTACGAATTTCAATTAACACGGACATTTCAACAATATTGATGCTTTTCATTAATTATGCACGTGGCTCAAAGGGAATATATAAGCTGGAGCAGCATATTTCCATGCCTGTGTTTATTTAAAAACCTCTACGTAAGTGATAGAGCAGTATGCAATTTAAAAGAACGAGTAATTTTTTCTCCTTACCATAAGGCCCCATAAAGTGTTGGATTTAATTTAGAAACGATGGTCCTCTGTTTAAAATGTTGCCCCTAGCCATAAAGTCTCTAGGTCAGTCTCGACAGTTTTAGATTGACAAAAACTAGTAAAGTTGATTATTTTGGATGCAGAAGGTGGGGAACATTTATAGGAAGGTGTAGATTCAACTCACATATTGCTGGAACACAAAATTGAACAATTTATGATTAAGAGGATTGCTATTGAAATATATGGAGAAAACACACAGTATTACAGCTTACAAGTCCATAAAACAATACGAAATACATGTAGGAGCAGACTAAATACGTACCTCAATAATACCAGAGGTGGGATCAGGTGCTTTGAGGAGTGAGCATTCTCTGCCGACCGGTCACATCAGCCGCCATGTGCTCCTTGTCTTGATCTGGAAATAATGGAAAAATTCAGTGTGTTAATAATGGACTTACAATTAGTATCGAAAACGTCAGTCAGCATTTTACTCTATGATAAAATTGTATTTTCTGACAAGGTCATTGTATCGACCAATGACTTATACGAGACTGCTGATATTCTTATTTCATCAACTTGTTTGTCTATAATTTACCTCGTATTAGAAATACGTAGAGTATGCTCTTGCGTATTGAATCCATTGTGAAATATAAACCCCAAATGCAGGTGATGAAGGTATGCATAAGAGAGGGACTTTGACTTGGTTGTTTGACTACTATTAATGTCTTTCTCAAGTATAATATCTAAATATGAAACAGATGTGTCAGGCTCCGTAGTATCGTTTATCTCAAGTTCATTGGGATAAATCGTATTGACATACATTATAAGAATGAAAATAACCATTGTGTATTGAGAATACGTCGTCGATATGTCTAAATGTCAAGTTAAAGGTTACAGCAAGTGTTTTCTTCCTTTTATAAAGTATAAAATTTTGGACAAATTCTTCTTCATATCAATACAGAAAAAGGTATGCTATAACGGGGCGCATATTTGCAATTATTTACAGTGTTCAAATAAAAAAAAATAATGACAAATATTAGATTAAGAAATCCAGGGTTTTTTTCTTCCATATCAGAGGCAGTAACTATAAAGATACACAATTGATACAGGCGACTGCTTATCACTACTTTACTAATAAAGCATACAAAGAACACGAAAATACCAGTAGGGGCTTATTTTCTCATTCTCCCCTTATCTAAACTTTTAAAATTGGAATTAATTGCATAAACATTCTTAAATTTTAAATATGTATCAAAATAAGTTTGCATTACTTTTACATGCCATTGATTTATTTAATTATTCTCTAAAAACTATATGAAAGGCACAATAGGTATACATATCCATGTGAATACATAAAATAATTATGGACGGGCAAATCCAAAAATCAATTTACAGAGGACAGACAGTATAAAAAAAATCATGATAAAGTTACACATTTTTTACACTATTTGTCATCAAATTACAAAATTTTATCATATTTGGATGAGCAAAGTATTTCTGAAACAAAAATTCTTTTCCGAATACTAACATTTAACAAATTAATTAATTTTACATACTCAGTGATGTCGTGACCTTCTTTCTATGAATGAGCCACTGATGGTTGATTGTTTCTTAATGAGTTTTTATTATTTACCTATGTTATACTGATGCACATTCTCAATAAATAGTATCTTAGTTAATTATGAATTGCTTGCTTAATGGCAAGTTTCATTCAGGGAAACAATCAATATGCCTGCGCTGAGTTATAATCTCTGCATTTTAATTCGCCCCTTTTCAGATATAATTTGTCATTAGAATACATGTGTATATTTAGACCGATTGCTCGGTGAAATCTGTTTGAAGATGACATTGAAGATCTGATATTATCTCTAAATTTGGAAGCTTTTAAAATATCCCAGGCATTTTGTTTCGCAAATAAAGACATGTGACAGGTGTAAAAGTAGTAAGGTTTTGTTTGGTTCTCAATCAATAAGGATTAATATTGTTGCAGCTATAAAATTGTAACTGGACAAGACTGTTTTGTTTTATCGAAATAATCAAACAAATATAGAAAAAATAAACTTATTACATCCGTAAGGTTATTGCATTAGTCAAAATAAAAATAGTTATTTGACGTCATCAGAACAAATTATTAATCTAAATTTAAATTCTAGACATAACTGTGCGTCATTGAGACTCTGAAATTCTGAACATGGTTTATGTTAGACTCGGAAGGACAATGATAACGAGCGATATGTCGGACTGTGGTTTTGCATCAGTATGATTCCATAAAAGATTCTACTGCACTTTTAAAAATAACCTCAAATACAATGCAACAAACGAGTCATTCTAACTCTACATAAACTAACTTGTACTCAACATTACAACGATCGGGCTTTTTTGTAGAAAATGAGAATGAAGGTAAAAAGGGTAACTTATGTATGAAATTTATGTGGTTAATACAATCTAAAAATATCGTTTCAAAGATAATTCTTGAAAAGTCTGGGGAAAATAAAAACAAAATGTATAGAAAGGCAAAAAAATAGCAAAGAAAGAATACAAGAATGGTAAAGATGACAATAACAAAAAGTGATAATTCTACAAAAAAAGTAAGATGTATAAACAATGAACAACGTGAAGAGGACAGATCATACGACCTACTGAAAACTCCAGAGGCAGAATCAGGTGTGTAGGGGGAACAAACATCCCCTGTTGACCTATGATACCCGCCGTGAACTATATGTATTGATTGGGAAGACGGAATATCTGGACCCGGGAGTCAAATTTAGTATTAAAAAAAAGCCTAACAATTGGTGTGAAACAAGTCAGACGAAAACAACCCACTATATTAACATGCATCAATGTATTTTATGTATTGTCAAGTAAACTTTAATTGTTCATTATGGTCTTACCTGACAATTGGGTACCAAGACTTGAAAGACTATTGAAACTACACCACATGCAGATGCATCCTTAACATTAAGATTAAACATGGCTTTGTTGTTCCTTGGAAGTTGACAAAAACGTCATAAAAATCCTTACAGATACATAGATGGTTCCCAAAAATGTTCAACTAAGCCTCTTTCTTTACTCCTCACTAAGATATTTACAACAGTGAAGGAGAAACTTCAAAAGTACTGTGCAACAATATATTTGAGAAGTACATGTAGTGTAAATCAGATGTGGATACTTAAAAATTCCAAAAAACTTTTGAAAAAATTTGAAATCACAAGGTTTAACCAATATCAACAGGTTAAAAACTTACGACATTTCAACTTTATACACAACCATTCCCCAACTTTTTCAACAAATATGGAACTCGTAAATTTACTTCCCTTGTCATTTGCAAATTTTTAAAAATCTGATTGTACACATAAGTACTCTGATGTTGATTTCAAAAAGATGCTTGATTTTCTGATTAACAATCTCTTTTTCATTTTTGGAGACCGTGTCTTCCAACAATATATGGAATTCCAATGGATTGTGCTTCTTATAAGCAGACGTATTTTTGTCCAAATCGTATTGCTAAAAGAAGAAAACACTTGTTGTGGCCTACAAAGCGACATTTATATCGACGATGTATGGCAAACATATTGTCAGTTAACAATAGTTATTTCAATTCTTATGTTGATATGACATAGAGATACCAGAGTCCGACACATCTGTATCATATATGGATATTTTACTTGAAAAAGCTTTATGATTAACGTGATGACTTTAACTTTTCAATCGTCAACTACCCTTACTTATGCAGCAATATACCTTCATCACCTGCATACAGAGTTTATAAGTCCTAGTTGAATCAGGGCAAGGGTTACTATTCAGAAAACTTAGCATGTCCTTTTCTAAACACAAGATGAATAATACGACGTGAAGTCTATGTTTGGTGTGTAATGGACCGACCAATTCATTAAAAATCATGTCACGGTCCTTCTTAATTCTACAAAATGGTATGTATTTAAATATCCGATTAAGTATAATATTAATGTATTTTTTAAAATCGCTTCAATAAAAACAATCTTTCAGATCTGAAGTTTTTTGTGCATAGTTGTGATAAATGTAAATTTCTAAAACATTTACCTTTATTTCGAACAGAGAAATATCCACATATATAAAAAAAATAATAAAATACATGATCCTTTTGAAGAAAATTTTACGAGAAATAATCATCATTATACTTCAACAGCAAGATGTTGCATCCATTACATTGAATCTTCAATAAAAAGATGTCACCTTTTCTCACACAGTTCTCATCTTCAGGAAACATTTTGCGGGATATTATGTATAATTAATCTAACTCATACATTTACTGTATTCTGATATTGGTCGTTTCAACTACACGTACCTAATACAAACTCTAAGGTTCATTTTACAAAAGAACTTAAAATTACTACTGACCAAAAACTTGAGTTGATTGTAAAATTTTGCAAAATAAATGAATCTGTTTAAAATTGATTGTGTAAAACTATCTATTTACGTACCCTCTTAAAATTACATTTACTGTAAAAAAAGAAGTTATAAACAAAATTAAATGTTGGTCTTAGTCGTGAGTTGTTTTGTAAAACAGATACCAGGTCACTTTTTATGAAACTTACAAGTTTCATAACAATAGTAACAGCACTTTGTCAACTTTTGAACTTCTAAACTTGATTCAAATTAACTCTTGACGTATTCCTTATTGCATTTACTGTATATTAATTATCATGCTGAAAAAACCTTTCTTTGATAAAGAGTGTTATAATTTTCATATTCTTACTTATATAATAAAAACCTCTAAAATTTATATTATAAATTCAAGGAAATAACACCTGCTTTCTTATCTTGTGTAATCAAAATTTGACCTTGACTTTCAATACAAGGATGGTATTGATTAAGAAGCTAAAAACAATTAGATTTAATTATGAATGAAAATTAATCTAAAAACGTAGGTGAAAAATTATCAGGTGCCATAGAGGAGTGAACATCCTCCATACATGTATATATTAATGCGTTTTGTTTTTTACATTTCCATTTGAAAGACTAATTTAGAAATGACTATTTTTTCTTGGGTTTAATGTTCATTGTTTTCAAGGTATGGAGAGACCCACGAATTTATGAAATGTAAACTTCCATATTCCTTACTACTAAACATTTTCCAACCATGAAATCAAATCCCAATAAACCAATCCCTCCCCCCAAACCTCAAAAATTTGACCCCACGAAAACATGTGATTTTACAGTTTATATGTCCCATTTAATAAAATTGGTATTTTTTTTCAAAAATTGTCACAGGTACAGTTGGACAATAACAAACAAGAAAATAATAATAATCTATTGTACATTCAAGTACTCTGAAGCTGATAATAAAACAGACGCTTGAGTTTCTGACTGAAGATTTACTTATGGTTTTGGAGACCAAGTGATCAAACAATCTATTGGAGTTCCCATCTATACCAAAGGCGCGCCGTTATTAGCAGACATTTTTTTTTGTATTCATATGAAGTAGAATTTGTTCAAAATCTTATACGTGAAATGAAGGATATGGAGATAACGAAAAGTATTCAATATCAAAGTCCATAAAACAATACAAAATAGGTGCAGAGCAAACACGGACCCCCAAAACATCAGAAGTGGGATCAGGTGCCATGGAGGAGTGAGCATTCCCTGCCGACCGGCCACACCCGCCGTGTGCTACTTGTCATGATCATGAAAAGACAAAAAACACTTTGTAGCATTCAACTTGACATTTACATGTACATATATCGACGATGTATTGTCAATCAAGAATCTTTTTTTCCATTCTTATGTTGACATATATTCCGATGAGCTTGAAATAAAAGATACTACAGAGTCTGACTCAGTTGTTTCATAGTTAGATATTTTACTAGAAAAGCTCTGAAAAAAGACCTTTATGGTAATCTAACAACAAAGCTCTGTGATAAACGTGATGAATTTATAACTTCCCTTACTTTTGAAGCAATACCTTTGACACTTGCATATGGAGTTTATATCTTTCAGTTGATTAGATACACAATACCATGCTCTACGTATGGACAATTTCTAAAGAGGGTAAGTTATGACAAACAATTTGATGAAACGAGTCTCGTTTAAAGTTATTATTTCGGAAGACTTGTGGTCGATACAATGACCTTGTCAGCAAATACAATGTCAATTGTTGACTGACATTTTTCAAACTAATTGTAAGACCATTATTTACACACAGAATTGTCGATGGATATTTCCGTTATTTTCTGATCGTGACAAGGTGTACACGGCGGGTGTGACCGGTTAACAATGTATACTCACTCCTCCATGGTACCTGATTCTACCTCTGATGTTTTAAAGATTCAAGTTTGCTCTGCTCTGAGTTGTATCGTTCAATGGACTGTTGAGCCTGCATACTGTTTGTTATTTCCAAAAAATTTCACAGACTCTGTGATAGACTTATTTTGAGTTTCCTAAGGTAGATAACAAGTCGATGATAATACGTCGTCGATATACTGTATACTGGGAAATTTTCACCCCTGTTTTATTTTCGCCCCTTTCGCCCTCGTCGGAAGTGGGCGAATTTAAAACCGGGCGAATTCAAAGTAAATAGTATAATATCTTTGACAAAAATCTTGCTGGGCGAATTTATAATGGGGCAAACTTGTTTCCAAATGTGAAAGGGTGAAAATAATACGTGGAGAAAATAACTCTGTATACAGTATCTAAATTTAAGTCCCAAGCAAGAAGCCTGTTTTCTTTTTTTTCTATTTGTATGCAGATCTTGTTCCAAGGCATCAGAAATTAAAAGTACATAATAACAGTAATAACAACACAAGGATTGAGTAATGCATTATTAAGTTGAAAAACATTAACTTACTCTAAAATTTAGTCCACGTACAAATTGCTCTGTAGGCCCATATTACCTGGGGGTTCTCTTGATTGATCACTTCCACTCTCACCTACTCGGATCTGAAGTATTTTTTGAATTATCTAAATGATGCGAATTTTCTCGCTCGTTTCCATTGCTGTTTATTCTAATTATTGATCCACCTGAGTGTGCAGGCATTACCACGTGAACAGAAGAGTTTTTTTGTAACTGGACTGGAGATCGGACTCCCTGCTTCCAAACTCCATGCTGCTTCTCTGTCCTCTAACAAAATGTGATGTAACTGTCCCTAGACTTTCTTTTAGCTTGAAAAAGGATAAAAATTAAACAAGTATTTTCCTTATTCATTTCATAGGTACTAGTAGTTTACATTAAACCTGGTTTATCATTATCATTTTAACTGCAGAGAAAACAATTTATTGAGAAGTTGTTGCTGAGAATTTTTATTATAGGAGGAATGAGTTGAATAAACTTGAATGTCACAATTTGATAGAAATAAAACCGAAGTACTGTAACTGTAAGAGAAAAAAAGGTAAGTTTAACAGAAGAGCTTAGCGACAATAATTAGCACTTTCTCCCTGGCAAATCACATGGAAGGGCAGATAAATCAATGGTTATGTAAAGGTAGACATGCAGGTCAAAGAGTCATTCAAAGCCCAGGTAGTGTGTGTGGTGAAATCATTACAGGTATTACAGTACCTTACAGGTAAATAATAGAAGCATTCAGGTGTGACGCCAAAGCTCGCTCCCTTTCCATCAGACGTAATACCTCTCGCTTTGCTATAGAGAGATTAAAAGCATTGTCGTTCCGCCTGAGTAGAAGAAATTTTCCCTGCTTTTACGTCTGACAGCCACAGCGCTCTGTTGACAGTCGAACGAGAACAGCGAAAACAACGACAGGACTGGGAGTAACACGAGAGGCTGATCAATAAGTACTGGCTACAATCGACCAAAGGTGTATCTACCAACAAGCAAATGTAAACAACCTACAGACAAATAGTGGAGAAAAATGAAAAATTCCTTCTAGTGTGAAGAAGGGAAGATTTGCCGATCGAATTTCTGTTGTATACTAGAACATAACGTAAAGGTGTGTGTCAGTGGATTAATTCTTCGACAAGAGAAAATGAATCTTCGGAAGACAAAATTGTTCAAGACCATAAATACAGGTAATCCCAAACAAGTGATGGGTGCCTTGTGGGAATACCTGAAAACAGGAAAAGATGTGAACCTGAGAGACGAGGAAACGGGGGGAAATCTCCTTCACCTACTGGTGAACCATGGGGAGAATTTCGCGGACCCTGAAACTGTTCAAGCTATCTATATGTTGGTCTGTAAGGACATAGATATTGACGCCACTGATAACATGGGGGAGACGGGTCTTCATAAGGTGATGAGAAAGAAGGGGACCTACCGAATCATGATGGCCCTGATCAGGTAAGGATGGTCAGTGTTCGGGGTGTAGGGTCAGTGTGGACAAACGTCCTACAGGTGTACAGTCATACTGAACTTAGATACATCGGGTACAAAATCTAAACCCACAACACTCCTCAATTGACTTAAAGCAGTTTTTTTTATAAAAAGGACAATAACCCAACGCCATTAATCTTGCCTAATACGTTTACTAGAACAAATCGATCTTATGCTAGCCGCAGTCTATTTCAGAGACAAAAAATAAACAAATTAGTATACGATTATTAATGTACTGCTTGTTAAGTAACATTGCTGTAACCTTTAGTGCAACCTTTTCGTGGTGGTAAGCGTTTCAATTGTTGAATTAATAGAACATAAAGTAGAAAAGATCTAAATAAATGACAAACGTGCACAATGTAAATGCCTTATGCTTCACCAGTGAAGCCTATGATTTAGAGCAGCAAAGTCTTTACAAAAGCAATGCGCGAACAACCGTTATACCTGTGAAATGAGAGCCATCAGACGGGAGGAGAAAGCTTGTCCCATATTCTGCCCTGTTTAATACATCGTTTACAGTTGAGGGAACACGGATTATTGACAGAGGCATTTATTCCGAACCGAAGCGAAACAACACATCGATGTCTATTTTCTGGTTCACAGCTCACAGAGGGAGACATTGGAAGAAGCGCGAGATGACCCCAAAGGTCTCCAAAAATCACTTGTTTTTAAAATATACTTTGGTATATAAAGACAGATCAATGCTCAAATTGATGTTCACAACTATCTAGTAGTGCCGATATTCTCTTAACATCTGTCTACATTTCAAAACTTACTTGCCTTTTTTTCCTCTCAGGCTCTTGTTTTTAAACATGAGCAATATTTCCGTCACAATGTATTGGGCAGCAGACTCAGCGTATGTAACCCCCTTCTTACATTAAGGTCAAAGTGTATACACGCATACAGAAATGTATAGAAAAAGAATATAAGGGAAATAAGAAAATGGTAAGATTTGGAGATATCGATAAAAATTGCTATTAATATATCAATTTTAAATCCAAATGACGCGTGATTCTAGATATGCATTATGAATGATTGGCCTGGAGCTTAACCTATTTTAACTTTCTTTCTAGAATTGCATGTATTGTGTCAAATACGTCTACTAATATTGTATTATTAATACCAAGTCCATGATTAGAACTACCATATAATAGTTATTCAGTTTTGAGTGATGAATATAGATCAAGTATGTGCATCTCTGCTGCTTTAAAAAAAAACACATCTTGAAATAAATGCTAGACATGAACTGGTTAATAAATATTACATATCTTTGGAAGACATTTCCTCCAAACTCCGCAATGATTATATTCAATTTAAGTATATCACTTAGTGAGTTTGCAGGAATCCAGTTCCCTATGGCCTCGCCTCGGAAAATAGTCCTCGGAAAGAAGTGGAGTCTTGCAAACTTCTTCAATAATATACTATACAACTGTTTTATTCTATTGCTATAAATATTGAAGCATGGATAACTCACATCCAAAGGGTGAATACTTAGTAGTACATTAGAGCAGTTTCAGGCATGGATGAACTCACTTGACTAAAACGGCAAAGAATGGATGAGTCAAATCACAACTATTTCACGGTACTATCAAGATTGGTATGGAAAGATTCAGATATATCTAAATTTAATTCTATAGATGTCAATAGATGTTTATGAAACATTTATAATTTGATTGAATAAAAATAAAACGATAATCATTGAAGTCGTAGGTTAAAATGCTATACAAATGAAGTAACAGAAAATACTTATTTTAGGGCTTTATATCCATTCTAAAATTTATAGAAAAGTTCAAAATGTTAATCTCGTACATTATGTTATATAATTAATTATTTATGCGAAACATAATGGCTTAGAACTTGACAATGGACAAAATTTCAAATAACTCCATTAACTATAAATATCATGTAGGACCTTGCAGAATCATTTACTCTTGAAGAGTTATGTAAATTAAATATGAAAATTTTATTAACGAAATACATGTAGCACAATGTCTTCTGGTCAAACAGCTGGTATCAATTTTTAATTTTTATTTTTTAGAAGACAAAGTGCCCGGTGTCCCCCGTTCTAACCGAGAAGAAATGACTCGTTGTCTGTTTTTCTCGTAAAATCAATCATGTAGAACAGGAAATGAATTTGTTAATGTGCGTATGACATATTAATTTCAAAATAACCCCAAAACAATGAGTCATTAGGGGGGCTTTTTTATCTTATTCACTTGAATCAGTTGTCGCCAATATGTATGTTTTTTAAGAGGAAGTGTTTAATTTTATTTCATATCAGATAGTGCCTTAATGACAGATCGTCAAACATGGAATGAAGGTCGTTTTAAAAATATTGAATGTCCGTTACATATTTATATTTATAAGAATTAATTTGGAAGTCGTAATATTAGTGTAATTGCCTCTAAATATGTGCTGTGCTGTGTTGCTTCTATACAAGAATATTTCATTGATTAAAACGAACTGCATTGTTAAATTAATTTTAATGGCCGCTGAGATGAGTAATTTCCTTTTGGTTCCCTTTGAGTTTTATATGAACAATTTAAAGAGAATTCGTTCTTTTAAAAAACAGACTGTTGCACTGGTCCAGTTTTGGCCTTTGTACATTATTACCAGTCAGCATGATAAAGGATTTTATTCCACATTTAAAATACAATTAGAGATAGTTTACACTATCATTTCCTATGAGTCTGAATATACATTGTACACGTATTTATATACAGGAAGCTATTGCTTGAACGAAGACATGTGTTTCATGCCCCCCCCCCTTCATCCACCCAGAAACTTTTTAAAGTAATGATAGTAATGTGATACAGTAAAAGTATGTATACAGTAACAGCATTTTCAAATAATTCATAGTACTTATTCATTTAAACCTAATGCTGACTATTTCAAACTTTAATCATATGAAACTTCTGAGGGAAAACAGTGGAAATTTATCACAGTATAAAAGATCAATCTAAGGTAAATGATTAGACTTTTCAGACATACCGTAAATAAAAGTCGGTGTCAAAATTTAATGAATATTCAGATAAATTCATTCCGGATGTGAATATATTTTTAAAAAGTGAAAGAACGAAGTAAAAACATTATACCAAGAATATCTTTTTCCATCATTCAATTTGACCATCTTGATGAATATTTTTGTACATTGCATCATAATCTAAGTACCTCAGTACCTAAAACATTACATTTACTTAAGCAAAGTGGTGAATCGATCTATACGTTGCTAATTAAAATAAAGATGAATTTTTGTTAATCAATCAATAAAAATGTAAATAGTCTGTCACTATCAAGGCCGGATAAAGAATGGCAAGGCGTTTGCACGACTTTTATGAATTTTCAATAACATACTATGTGTCTTTTAAGCCACTTGAGAATGTGTGCGAATTATTATTTTTTTTATCAAGTTGAAATCTGGCACAGAGAAAAAAAATAATATACATTTTAAAAGCAGCAATTTTCTGGCGACCCAATTTCTACCTGGGTTCTTTTGATAATGCCCAATCTACCGTGTGATTTCCTTTTAAAGATTTATTTATTTTACCCTTCGTCCTTTAAATACTACTTTTTCAGCTCTAGGGGAAATGATTATGTGAGTGATCTACTTTGAATATGCCTGGGACAGATATAGCTTTATTCTAGAGTTTGCAAATAAAAAGCTGTTTTTCTTCATAATTCAAGTGTCTTTAACTGAAAAGGAAATTCTCCGCTTGCGATATGCGTTCTCATTTATCCTCCAAAAGACATTTTAAAATTTACGGTTGGCATGGGACAAAACCACATTTACCTTGTCCATGCAGCCCGTTAAAATTTCAGCAATGAAGGGCTCACTAGCCATTGTCCTGTTTTGTATACTATTTGTGCACAAATTTAGCTACCATCTAATTTAAAAGGTCTAATTCTATCAAGGGAAGAAATTAGGAAGTGTACTAAAAACGATAAGCAATAGCAAATTCAGTTACTTATTATTTTTGGGGGATTGTTCGGGTAAATTTGAAGGGTCGAGGGTTACAACGGTAATATAGCTATGTTTATCACTTTATGTTCCTTTAGACAATAACTTTCAGCATTTAAAGTTCTTCTCTCTGTATGTGCTAATATATTAGCAATTTAAAATTGCTATTGATATAGCTCTATACTTTCTGCCATCTTTGTAATCTACCATTGGAACTCGGCCATCTTTGACATGATGAATAATGATAAATCCCGAGAACGCCACACCTCGTTTCGTATTCTCTTGGTACTCACTATTGTCAAGAGTCTGCACTGGATATCTGCATTATCTGTGTAACGTGTGAAGTGCTGTCCATGAATCAGCTGTAGCAATCCACTTGTGATCATCGAAAAAAAAAGTCTATTGCACGTATCAATAACCTAACTCGTGGCCATGTTAATGTATTTCCCTCTGATATCAATTATTTTCCATCCTTCAACATGTTCTATGCCCATTAAACTTTGCAAGAGGTAAAGATATAATGTGGATTCATGCAGTTGATGAATAATTTGTAAATTGCATTTGATAAACAATAAGCAAAAAAGTTTTTAGAATTCATGCAAGACTTCAAAGGAAAACAGAAAATAGGGACTTCGTTCATTTTCTTTACATCACTTCTGCACCAGCGTCTGCTTCCTTTAATAAATGGATTTTACCAATCAAGATGGAATCAATGATTTCCAGTCTTAGAAAAAAAGCTGGCTGAATACATGTTTTTGGATATAAATGTACGAAATATTTTCGTCAAAGTTTGAGTGGGAGAATAGTAAGGAACCGGACGTGAAGAGGTAGGGCTAGTGGGGCTGTGCCATGGAGTCAGACAGCCCTGCCTCTTCACGTCACAGCCCCACCAGCCCTGACTCTTCACGTCACAGCCCCACCAGCCCTGACTCTTCACGTCACAGCCCCACCAGCCCTGCCTCCCCACGGCGCATCCCCAGAACTGTATCTTTCTGACACCCACGGCACAGTTCCAGTACCATCTCACCACATCAAGGGTTACCTGCTTTTTCTCATATGCATAATGGAAATACTAATTGATTTCGAAAAACTTCCTCTTGTAAACTAATAGATAAATTGAAATTTGCCCAAACCGAAGATCTCGGTTCTAAAATGTATGCAGTGTATGTGCTGGCTCATAATTATCTCTGATATATACATCAAGTTCCAGATAAACAATGTTCACATACCTGATGTCAAAAAGAGTCATAGAGTCTTTTTTGTGCCCTTTTATTGTCAATCAAGAAACTATCTGTCTTGTACTCGATAAACCCCAGATCTAACTAACCAAACACTGCATATTCATATTTTGTTCATGATTAAAAAGAAGGATCCTTAAAGCAATATATCAGATAGAAAAGAAAGTCAACCCTGTCGTGCAGGTACAAGCAACTTAGGGCATCTCCGTGTAAAGCATTGTGTGGAGATACATGGGTGTGGTAAAATATTGTTCACAAATATAAACACGGTGAAAACAAAGCCTTATTGTAAGTGTGAAGCAATATAAGGCGTCGGGGAGCTGTGCCTACGACAAGTAGAGCTAGGCACCAGACTATCAGATGTCAGATGGTGGAAGTCTACAGAACAATCAGATTGTAGACCTTTCTTTTCTCTACCATTCAACTTTGTTTTGATAAAATATCTTCACCACAAAGCTGTACTCGGAAATTAAGACCTACGAGGATGGTAACAAGTGTTTATGTGTGACTAGTTACACATTAGATCGAAATCTTTGCGACCCCTGCAATCAAAAGAGAATTTTACCCAGACACTTAAAACACGTGGTCCGATCTTGGTTGTAATCGGAGTTCATGAATCTTTTCAGAGTTTTGCTATTTTGTAGCAGTTCGTTGTTTATTTGTTAATCTTTTTCGATGCCCATTTTACCTCCAGCGATGTCAATCCAAGCCAGGAAACATTACGGTAGAAGTATTCCTATAAAAACCCTGAGTTAATGGTAACCTGAACCAAATACAGACTTCGAACCTTCTCTCTAACCGTAGATGATTATCTCAGAGAAATAGCCCAACATAAAGCTGTTTCTGCAGCACTTTAAATGAATGAAACTTGAGAAGATTGTATATGTTCTTTGTTAGAAAAATGTGAAGGTCGTACCACTATGTAAGAATACACTCTTTGGACATTTTCAGAAGATTAGGATTGAATTCGGTGATAAACTGTTTTTATCATTGACCATTTTGACTGCAACAAAGATCGGTTATATATATATATATATATATATATATATATATATATAGGTGTGTGTGCATCTCTTCCTGACACAAAATCAATGAAAATTAACCAACCACAAAAGGTGGTAACTTCTTAACTAGAGTTCATTTTTAAAATTTGCCACTTCTGTGTAGAAAATGAACAGAAACTGCCGGTGGACCAACCAATAGACAGCAGTAAAGCAATATGGCCCCCTTTCTTCAATAGGTAGGGGAGGGGAATAAATTTATGAATAAAATTTATACATAAATTTTGGATGTTTGTATAATCATCATATTTCGAACATTCTAAAATATACAGAAAAACTTGTTCTTTCAAAATGCAACCATTGCAAATAAATTTTCAGGATACAAAATTCCCTATTTGGGAACATGTTTATCAATTAAATTTATTAAAAGGATAATAAAGGTGGTAGTACATTAAGCAAGATATTGATGTACTTCAAAAGAATTTTTTCTGCTTCTTTCACTGAAAGTGAGGAATATCAACTTTGCAAGTTTTTTTTTCTGTCAGTCTTTCAGTATGTATTTCTGTCTGTGTGTAATACTTTTATTTTTGTTCAAATTATCTCTTTTATTCCTATGGCCTGAGGTAGACCCCTGCAGATTGCAAGTTCAGAAAGTCAAAGGTCATGGTTGTAAACTATTACATTCAACTTTCTTTTGCAGTGATATCCCAACAAGCTTTTGATTGTTTTCATTAATTTTTATACATCATTAATACCTATGGCCCTGCCTGCCCTTCTCAAAGTCCCCCTCTTGAGTCCAGCCCCCTAGATCTGTGCACCTTCTCCTTTTTCCCTGAAGTTGAGGACACTGATTCTATAAATTAGCTTGATATCTTATTTTTTTTCTATATACTGTCAATCTTCGTTATCTAGAACACTGATATCTCTACTACCATGGAGATGCAATGTGATAAGGATACATCAAAAGCTTATTCCTTCATTATTCTACCTTGGATATCTCTAACCCTCAGATGTCTGAATTTTATTTCTCGATCCCATCAGGTTCCAAATGAAGAATTTCAATAGAGATACAAGTTATTTATTCTGGTGAAGTTTGTACTATTAAAAGTTACTGATGCCACACAACATACAGCAGACAGAAATTAGGGACTCCTTGAGCTTTGTTTCGAAAAGATTATAAGAACCTTAAGCCTAATTGCAGTAAAAAGTCTCTGATATAGGTTATGCATTATGAAATCAAGGATGACAAAATATTTCTCTCTCTTTCTCTCTTACAAAATTGAACAATTTAAAAAATATTCAAATTTAAAAGGAAGGATTAAGGTAGGAAGTAAACACATACTCATCTTCTAGTGTAGCCATGAGAAGTCTGTTGGTGTTATCCTTCATGGACAAATAGTGGCCATGGCAGTAACCTATTCTTCTGAAGTTGGAAATAAGATACATGGAAACATCAATATTAGGAACTTATGTCAATTACCATTGTGATAAAAGAAATATGTATATAACAGAGGCCCAATGGCCTTAACTCTCACCATATAATGTAATGATCTATAGATCAAAATAAAAACACTGATAAATGAAATTTACAATTTTTGTTTCCCTTTACCCATAGATGATATATGTCGAAATTGGTAGAACTGTTTCAAAGGATATTAAGCTGAAAATTTTTCAAATTTTTCAAATTTAACATCAATGCTCCATTGCATGCACATCATGTGGAGAAAACAGATAGAAAGCAATAGTGGCGAAAATTTACTATCTGGGAAAAATGCATGAAAAAAATGAACTTACATGATTGATTTAGGCTTGAACACCCCAAACTCTCCCAAAATCAAAGCTTTCAATTCTGGTAAACCCTATAGATGGAATAAAATATTTGGTTTGAAATTATAATTTTATCAATATATAAAAGCACATACATATTTGATTTCACTATTTACTATTACTATTAATACTAATTGCTTGCTTTTTCATTTTAGGATACAGTAGTTAGTTGTATTAAAATCTGATAATCTCTTTTGATACATATGAACAAATGATACCTTTCCAAAAAATTTCGTCCTGGATTACAAGGTGAGGAGTTGCCTAGTAAGATCAGGGTAAGAATTTCAGTATAAAATAAATTAGAATCTATGAAAGACGGGTTGGTATAAGAGGAATATTTTGTCGTATTCTTATCTGATACAAGGTACAGGTAGGTAAGAGGAAGCTCTAAGATCAGGGACATATCTTCAGGTTAAACCTATCGTTTAAATGTCTACAAAAGGTGAGGAGTTGCCTAGTAAGATCAGGTTAAGAATTTCAGTATAAAATAAATCAGAATCTATGAAAGACGGGTTGGAATAAAACTGATATTTTGTCGTATTCTTATCTGATACAAGGTACAGGTAGGTAAGAGGAAGCTCTAAGATCAGGGACATATCTTCAGGTTAAACCTATCCTTTAAATATCCATAAAAGGTAAGGAGTTGCCGAGTAAGACCAGGGTAAGATTTTTAGTATAAAATAAATTAGAATCTATGAAAGACGGGTTGGTATAAGAGGAATATTTTGTCGTATTCTTATCTGATACAAGGTACAGGTAGGTGAGAAGAGGCTCTAAAATCAGGGAGATATCGTCAGGTTAAACCTATCCTTTAAATGTCCATAAAAGGCGAGGAGTTGCCTAGTAAGATCAGGGTAAGAATTTCAGTATAAAATAAATCAAAATCTATGAAAGACAGGTTAGTATAAGACGAATATTTTGTCGTATTCTTATCTGATACAAGGTACAGGTAGGTGAGAAGAGGCTCTTAGATCAGGGACATATCTTCAGGTTAAACCTATCGTTTAAATATCCATCAAAGGTGAGGAGTTTCCTAGTAAGATCAGGGTAAGAATATCAGTATAAAATAAATCAGAATTTATGAAAGACAGGTTGGAATAAGACGAATATTTTGTCGTATTCTTATCTGATACAAGGTACAGGTAGGTAAGAGGAAGCTCTAAGATCAGGGACATATCTTCAGGTTAAACCAATCGTTTTAAAGTCCACAAAAGGTGGGGAGTTGCCTAGTAAGATCAGGGTAAGAATTTCAGTATAAAATAAATCAGAATCTATGAAAGACGGGTTGGTATAAGAGGAATATTTTGTCGTGTTCTTATCGGATACAAGGTACAGGTAGGTGATAAAAGGCTCTAAGATCAGGGACATATCGTCAGGTTAAACCTATCCCTTAAATATCCATAAAAGGTGAGGAGTTGCCTAGTAAGATCAGGGTAAGAATTTCAGTATAAAATAAATCAAAATCTCTGAAAGACAGGTTAGTATAAGACGAAAATTTTGTCGTATTCCTATCTGATACAAGGTACAGGTAGGTGAGAAGAGGCTCTTAGATCAGGGACATATCTTCAGGTTAAACCTATCGTTTAAATATCCATCAAAGGTGAGGAGTTGCCTAGTAAGACCAGGGTAAGAATTTCAGTATAAAATAAATCAGAATCTATGAAAGACAGGTTGGAATAAAATGAATATTTTGTCGTATTCTTATCTGATACAAGGTACAGGTAGGTGAGAGAAAGCTCTGAGATCGGGAACATATCTTCATGTTTAACCTATCCTTTAAATGTCCATGAAAGGTAAGGAGTTGCCTAGTAAGATCAGGGTAAGAATATCAGTATTAAATAAATCAGAATATATGAAAGACGGGTTGGTATAAGACGAATATTTTGTCGTATTCTTATCTGATACAAGGTACAGGTAGGTGAAAGGAAGCTCTAAGATCAGGGACATATCTTCAGGTTAAACCTATCGTTTTAATGTCCATAAAAGGTGAGGAGTTGCCTAGTAAGATCAGGGTAAGAAATTCAGTATAAAATTGATCAGTATCTATGAAAGACTGGTAGGAATATGACGAGTATTTTCTCGTTTTCTTATCTAGTACGAGGTACAAGTAGGTGAGAGAAAGCTCCGAGATCAGGGGAATATCTATATGTTAAATCGATCGTTTGTATCTCTGTAAGGTAAGGAGTTGCCGGGTAAGACCAGGGTAATCATTTCTGTATAAAATAACTCCGAATCTATGGAAGACAGGTTGGAATAAGACGAATATTTTGGCCGTATTCTTATCTGGTGCAAGGTACAGGTAGGTGAGAGAAAGCTCTGAGATCAGGGACATATCTTCAGGTTAAACCTATCTTTTGAATCTCCATAACAGGTAAGAAGTTGCCGAGTAAGACCAGAGTAATAATTTCTGTATCAGATAAATAAGAATCTATGACAGGCAGGTTGGAATAAGATGAATATTTTGTCGTATTCTAATCTGGTACAAGGTACAGGTAGGAGAGAGAAAGCTCTGAGATCAGGGACATATCTGTTTAACAGATCCTTTAAATGTCCATAAAAGGTGAGCAGTTGCCTAGTAAGATGTCTTTTATACTGTGATAAATTTCCACTGTTTTCCCTCAGAAGTTTCATATGATTAAAGTTTGAAATAGTCAGCATTAGGTTTAAATGAATAAGTACTATGAATTATTTGAAAATGCTGTTACTGTATACATACTTTTACTGTATCACATTACTATCATTACTTTAAAAAGTTTCTGGGTGGATGAAGGGGGGGGGGCATGAAACACATGTCTTCGTTCAAGCAATAGCTTCCTGTATATAAATACGTGTACAATGTATATTCAGACTCATAGGAAATGATAGTGTAAACTATCTCTAATTGTATTTTAAATGTGGAATAAAATCCTTTATCATGCTGACTGGTAATAATGTACAAAGGCCAAAACTGGACCAGTGCAACAGTCTGTTTTTTAAAAGAACGAATTCTCTTTAAATTGTTCATATAAAACTCAAAGGGAACCAAAAGGAAATTACTCATCTCAGCGGCCATTAAAATTAATTTAACAATGCAGTTCGTTTTAATCAATGAAATATTCTTGTATAGAAGCAACACAGCACAGCACATATTTAGAGGCAATTACACTAATATTACGACTTCCAAATTAATTCTTATAAATATAAATATGTAACGGACATTCAATATTTTTAAAACGACCTTCATTCCATGTTTGACGATCTGTCATTAAGGCACTATCTGATATGAAATAAAATTAAACACTTCCTCTTAAAAAACATACATATTGGCGACAACTGATTCAAGTGAATAAGATAAAAAAGCCCCCCTAATGACTCATTGTTTTGGGGTTATTTTGAAATTAATATGTCATACGCACATTAACAAATTCATTTCCTGTTCTACATGATTGATTTTACGAGAAAAACAGACAACGAGTCATTTCTTCTCGGTTAGAACGGGGGACACCGGGCACTTTGTCTTCTAAAAAATAAAAATTAAAAATTGATACCAGCTGTTTGACCAGAAGACATTGTGCTACATGTATTTCGTTAATAAAATTTTCATATTTAATTTACATAACTCTTCAAGAGTAAATGATTCTGCAAGGTCCTACATGATATTTATAGTTAATGGAGTTATTTGAAATTTTGTCCATTGTCAAGTTCTAAGCCATTATGTTTCGCATAAATAATTAATTATATAACATAATGTACGAGATTAACATTTTGAACTTTTCTATAAATTTTAGAATGGATATAAAGCCCTTAAATAAGTATTTTCTGTTACTTCATTTGTATAGCATTTTAACCTACGACTTCAATGATTATCGTTTTATTTTTATTCAATCAAATTATAAATGTTTCATAAACATCTATTGACATCTATAGAATTAAATTTAGATATATCTGAATCTTTCCATACCAATTTTGATAGTACCGTGAAATAGTTGTGATTTGACTCATCCATTCTTTGCCGTTTTAGTCAAGTGAGTTCATCCATGCCTGAAACTGCTCTAATGTACTACTAAGTATTCACCCTTTGGATGTGAGTTATCCATGCTTCAATATTTATAGCAATAGAATAAAACAGTTGTATAGTATATTATTGAAGAAGTTTGCAAGACTCCACTTCTTTCCGAGGACTATTTTCCGAGGCGAGGCCATAGGGAACTGGATTCCTGCAAACTCACTAAGTGATATACTTAAATTGAATATAATCATTGCGGAGTTTGGAGGAAATGTCTTCCAAAGATATGTAATATTTATTAACCAGTTCATGTCTAGCATTTATTTCAAGATGTGTTTTTTTTTAAAGCAGCAGAGATGCACATACTTGATCTATATTCATCACTCAAAACTGAATAACTATTATATGGTAGTTCTAATCATGGACTTGGTATTAATAATACAATATTAGTAGACGTATTTGACACAATACATGCAATTCTAGAAAGAAAGTTAAAATAGGTTAAGCTCCAGGCCAATCATTCATAATGCATATCTAGAATCACGCGTCATTTGGATTTAAAATTGATATATTAATAGCAATTTTTATCGATATCTCCAAATCTTACCATTTTCTTATTTCCCTTATATTCTTTTTCTATACATTTCTGTATGCGTGTATACACTTTGACCTTAATGTAAGAAGGGGGTTACATACGCTGAGTCTGCTGCCCAATACATTGTGACGGAAATATTGCTCATGTTTAAAAACAAGAGCCTGAGAGGAAAAAAAAGGCAAGTAAGTTTTGAAATGTAGACAGATTTTAAGAGAATATCGGCACTACTAGATAGTTGTGAACATCAATTTGAGCATTGATCTGTCTTTATATACCAAAGTATATTTTAAAAACAAGTGATTTTTGGAGACCTTTGGGGTCATCTCGCGCTTCTTCCAATGTCTCCCTCTGTGAGCTGTGAACCAGAAAATAGACATCGATGTGTTGTTTCGCTTCGGTTCGGAATAAATGCCTCTGTCAATAATCCGTGTTCCCTCAACTGTAAACGATGTATTAAACAGGGCAGAATATGGGACAAGCTTTCTCCTCCCGTCTGATGGCTCTCATTTCACAGGTATAACGGTTGTTCGCGCATTGCTTTTGTAAAGACTTTGCTGCTCTAAATCATAGGCTTCACTGGTGAAGCATAAGGCATTTACATTGTGCACGTTTGTCATTTATTTAGATCTTTTCTACTTTATGTTCTATTAATTCAACAATTGAAACGCTTACCACCACGAAAAGGTTGCACTAAAGGTTACAGCAATGTTACTTAACAAGCAGTACATTAATAATCGTATACTAATTTGTTTATTTTTTGTCTCTGAAATAGACTGCGGCTAGCATAAGATCGATTTGTTCTAGTAAACGTATTAGGCAAGATTAATGGCGTTGGGTTATTGTCCGTCTCTCTCTCTCTCTCTCTCTCTCATGAATTCGCTCTCAATGCAAATGCAAATATTTTCAGTAAATGAAAAAAAACACGGGGTTAAAACCTAGGACTGGTTGCAAAGAGAGCGTGAAGCGTGACTTGACTGTCTCCGATGTAATTAAAAGAAATTATCGACCCTATGTCCAATCAATGGTCTAGACTGCAGTAAATACTAGTATGTCGATTATCTTGGTTTTTTTACTTGTAACCAACACCCGGATAAAATTGTAACAAATAAAACACAATAATATAAAATACATTTAGTCTATTATACATGTTATACATGAAATAGGATTTTGTTCAGCGAATGGGCATATTCTACAAATACACAGTAAAAAAGTATACAATGTCTCGAATTTTATAAGTAAATCATACATACACATGTTGTTAGACTTCCTAAAGTTTCGAACATAGAACCTTTTTTCACACACTATGGACTACAGATATATGCAATAACTTGATACGAAGCTGTTTTCTTAATCTGCATTTGACATCAATATTACAGTAACTTAAGCTAAGTGCATTCTATAACGATAATCCTAATCTGCCACACACACTTAATTTCAGGACTGTGGGCCGCACTCTCTGAGGAAAACCCAGACCGGAAGCTGGTGCAGCGCTTGCTCAGACAATGGTGCCGTCTGACGTGCGTGAAAAATGGCAAGGTAGTGAATGTAAAATCTCTTGTGAAGGACGATATTCATAAGGTTGACCTCTTGCACATGATCGAGGAATTCGAAAATCCAAATGAGATGTGTCTTGCTCTGAATGCTGGGTTTGGATTCATCGTAAAAAGCTGGGTTAAGCAAGGTACGCATGTATCTAAATTCTTCAGATTCTAGAATGAATCAGGTTATCGAGACAGTCATTACCTTAAGAGTCTTTAATTATGGCAGTAAATGGTTAATTTCTTCATAAACCTACGTATACTTTTTGCTGCTGTTTTTGCAGGAATTGAACTCCTGAAAGGCGTTGACTGTGACGCTAAGGATTACTCCTATCAACACAAGTACCCAGAATTCCCTGAGGTGCCGCGTCCAATTTTGGCGGCAGCGTGGGAGTCAAACAACTACGACGCCGTGGATGTTCTGTTGGACATGGAACCAGACACAAGGGTTTTGTGGACGGACGACACAGAGTCCAAGAATCCACCCAAACCTTTGTTTTTCCAGGTACATGTCTCTGAATTGAAAATATTTTCCAACTTCTTAAGCTATGATTTGCATGGTTAGGACATATTTTGATATTTTAGAAACTTGTAAGTTATAAATTATCCTATGCAAAGGTTTGTCAAGAGTTCTAAAATGCACTTCTAAATTCCATCTAAAATAAGCACGGGTGAAAAAAGTGCAAAATTTTTTCTTGTCAAAAACCGTCTCATTTGTCTTGTTTCTCAGGTGCAAAAGGGTGTATATTTAACAGTGTATTCCACGATAGATTTGACAATGACGAAAAACGAGGTTTCATTTTTCCCCCATATACAGTTTTCAAAAATACAAAAATTTACATTTTGGAAGAGATAGGGTAAGCAAGTGTGATGATAACTTGAAATATATATTATTCTGTTAAAATTCCCAGTTGAGAGGTGTTATAACTGAGTTCTATTTATGCAATTCGATTCCAAGTCAGTCCTTCGTTTTGATAGTGCTGCGCACTCCCACCATATTCTAAATATCAAGCAAATGGAGATAATGAACAGTATTCAAGATCAAAAATCCAATAAACAATACAAAATAGGAGCAGAGCAAACACGGACCTCCAAAACATCAGAGGTGGGATCAGGTGCAATGGAGTGTTGAGCACCCCTTGCCGACCGGTCACACCCGCCGTGTGCTCCTTATCATGATCGGAAAATAACGGAAAAATCCGTATATATGAATAATGGACAAAAAACTAACTTGTATGAAAAAAACAGTCAGCATTTGACTCAATGGTAAATTGTATTTGCTGACAAGGTTAGTGTATCCACCAAAGAACGACATGATGACTTAAAGGAGACTGCTGATATTCATGTTTCATGAACTGGTTTGTTTGTCAATGATTTACCTCGTTTTAGAAATTGTACATATGTACTTAGAGCATGCTCTTGCGTATCAAATCAACTGAGATGTATAAACTCCTTATGCATGTAATGAAGTTATATTGCTGCATAAGTAAGGGAAGTTGAAGACTGAAAAGTTTGTCATCACGTTTATCATAGAGCTTGGTCGTTAGATTACTATTAGTGTCTTTTTCAAGTAAAATATCCAAGTATAATAGAGATTTGTCATACTCTGAGGTATCTTTTCTCTCAAGCTCGCCGGGGTATAGTCCTACCCTGTAAACATATATGAAAGGTAACACAACCTATATATTTGTGTACAAATGTGTATATTTCAGCTTTATAAATTTTAGAATGAAAATTGATGCTTAAGAGTACAAGATCAGAGCAGGTTTATGTGCACTCAAATTTTATCACTTTATACATAGAACAGTGGAAAGGCAGTTCGCATGTTAAAAGAATGTGCACTGATATTTTCTGAACATTGCCATTTGGTATTGTCTTATATAACTTTTCATAATACTAATACTAGAGAATGTAGAATGAATACAAAGAAAAAGAAAGAAGAATTATTGATGAACTATTTTCTAAGACTGAGACTAGATAACGGAGTTTGTTAAAATCTTTGGAAATATTTTTTTTCATATTGTATGTACTAGTATTCCTGTCTTGTTCCTTAAACGGAGATACGAGATACGTATAACTAAAACAGTGAAAATGCAATGAAAATTATCCGCAATGATAACAAATTCCAAATGCATATTTTTTATACTTGTATTTTATTTTCTGTACCCACGAACATAAGCTTTGCAAAACGTAAAGTTACAAATATAAAAGTAAAGATCCTTTTCTATTCGTGACTTGAACTACTGTAAATAACACGTTCTCTGTAATTTAGATCTAACAACGTGTGTCCTATATCTGTAAATAAAATTTTGGTTCAGCATATCAGAAAAGTGTGTTTATTTCCGCTGACCAAAGAGATAAACTTTAAATATTTTAAGTACGAAGTGGTTTCATGTTTTGCTTATCACCTTGATACATGAATAATTTGTATGCTGAAGTATAATATTTTGAATGTGTTACATTTGAAAATGAATACCAATCCTGCATTTTACTAAACTAAGAGGTTTAGCCTACTAGTATGTTCTGGCCAAATAATTGTTAAATATTGTGTACTGTAAGCTTACTTAATCATTTGTTAAGTGCCAAGAAAAGACATGTGCTTGTGTTAAATAGTATACGATGTTACAAAAATGTATAGAAATTACTTACATTTTTGTCGTTTTTAAAAGTTCAAGAGCCCTTATTACGTGACTTATTTTTCTGTAGATGTGGTGCCGACACCAGGATACTTAACAATGACGGTAAAACGGCCGAGGACGTTCTATTGACGGAGAAGCCAGAAGGATGGGAAGAAATGTACCATTGGTACAAAAAGTTCAAGCCAGGTACACAGCAAAAATCTATAAAAGTATAAACCTGTTGCAGGTACAAGTGTCAGTGATCTTGTATCGTTATTAGACATCAATACACTGTATAGTTACTTATTAAACATGCATTACACCTGTGATCTATATGGTTTTATATACACGATTCTGCGGCATACCCCGGTATTGGAAAATATCCGTCCTTCTGTCATCCTGTAGATATAATTTTTTTTTAAATCTTCTCTACGTGAATAACAAAAAGGTTTTGAACCAGGTACATTTTCAAATGCAGACAATGTTCCCATAGATGGCCATCTGAAGAAACAGACAGACTGAAACAGACTGTCCTCTTTGTTAAAACAGGTTAAATACATGTAACATGCATAAAAAATCTAACGTTAACCGACATGAATGCTTCCTCTTTTGGTGTTTAACATGCATCGAAAACTCCCAAAACAGGTTCTTAAATTTATAGCTATGCGTTGCTTTATGCAAAAGTTATAAACTTTATACACATTTAACATTTTTCTGTAATTTTTATGGGAACTCAGAAATGAAGCAACTTCTAATAATTCTTCTCGGTTCGGTTTCCATTTTAGTATATAATTGTGATCTGAGGCTTAAGAATATTTAAAGCAACACTGTTCACACAAAAGTTCACACAAAAAGAATACAAAAATTAAACTTACCGCTTTGTTTTCGGCCAGCAAAACGTACAGACCACAGTCTTTTATTCTGTAACAGCAATATTTTGTAGTTATTCTTCTCTTTCTGCACTCTGTACAAGTGAAAGGTACAATATTTATTTACGTTTTTCTTTCTTAAATTGAAAAAAAAAATGATTTTTTTGTAGTTGTTCTTTCCTCTAGCACATGTTACTAGGTATGTTGTTGCATTCACATTGATCACCATCAAAAAGAGATACATGTACATTCTTTTAAAGGAACTGTTTATTTGTCTTTCTCCAGCATACGTTACCGAACAACGCTTTTTAAAAAAATCTGTTTGACGTCTTCTTAAGAAATGCATTCAATTAAGTATAGCGCTATCTTCCTATAGCAAACCTTACTTATAAATGTCTGTTTTCTTTCAAAACAGTTTACTTGGTACATTGTATATAATGTGACATTATCTTTTTTCCCCACATCATAGTTTACTTGGCATGACATTTCACATGATCTACATTCCTAAAACAAATAACATTATATAATGTGATAAAGCAGTGTCTGCTTTCCTTCAACTCAGTATACCTATCTATCAGAATTTCCTTTGGTACAAATTGCACCTCTTTAAAATCAGAACTTTGTATCTATATGATGCAAAAATTATTGTAAAATTTTAAGGATAGCACTTAAATTGCCGTGAGCTTCGACTCAATATTTAGGTATATAAACGATGTCTTATCAATTAAAATAAGAGAACCTAATTACATTTTATGATAAACGTAACGACTTCATCATTTCTATCATCAACTTCCCTTACTTATGTAGTAATAAAGTAATTTCTCAACTGTATATGGGGTTGATGTCCTCCAGTTGATTCATGTTAAACATATGAACAATTTCTCAAGAGAAACAAGCTTCTGATAAACAAGATGAAACAAGAGTTTAAAGACATAATTTTGCCAGTTCTATTGTCGATACAATGACCTTGTCAACAAATTCAATCTGTCATTAAAGGTACTTGGACACAGATTTGAAGTTAATATTTTCTCAGAAAAACTGTATCACGAATTATATATTTCAATAGCATTTCACACAAAAATTAATTAAAAATCTTATTTCATTTAAAAGTTATTAAAACTTCCAAATTTTTGGCGGGTTTGATTGACACATCCTTGCACTTTCACAAATTTTAACTTTATCATTAATCCTTCGGACAAGTGGCAATCTTGTGTGAAAGTGAGAAATATTAAACTTTAATCCAGAAAAATAACTTTATTCAGAGTAGAAATGTTAGAAAGCAAAACTCCTTCAAAAGTATCGTCATTCCGAGCTAAGTGTTGTGTGCAAATCGATCACAGTCGTGTTATGTACACAGTTTTTGTAAACAGGGCAAGAGCTTTGTTATTGTTGACTGTTTACGATTCACCGGGTGCGTTCAATTGTCGAAGTCTGCTCACCAAAACTGCACGGACTGAGAATATATTGTGCGTTTGTATTGCTTTCGAACATGTCTACTCTGTATTTTCTGGATTATAGTAT
>PRKT01000088.1:541988-567177 GCA_003671525.1 Saccostrea glomerata | reverse complement strand
CTATTTAGGCATAGTACATGCATAATGCAACACTATTGTTATTATTATGCTGACTGTTGTAATTATTTATGCGGCAATCCATTTGAATTTTTCCTGAAAATATCGGTGCTAACACAGCGCACTTGCAAGAACTCATTCAAAATCTTCATGCTAAAATTGGTTGCATGCTTAGTTATTTTGGTTACTAGTATTTTCTCTAAATAAGTCAGGGTTTTCTGTCCCAAAGCAACTCATCTTTATTTTCTGTTTTGTTAGTAAGACTTATTTGTTTGCAGACGTCTATTCTCATTGATAATTGTCTTTAACATCCTTCAATCAAGCGTCATATGAAAAAGCGTTTTAATGACCCAACGAAATCAGTTCATCTAATGATCTGTATGTAATTAGTTTGAAACTTTGTTGTACATATTAATCTAAGGTTCCTTAGAATAATATAACTGTTTTCAAATAAAATTTGTCTATTTTCTCCTTCTTGTGTCAATTGTATAAATTAAGTTTATATATTTTATAAAATTGTACCAATCAGTGATCGTCTCTGTGGCGTAATCGATATGGCTTCGGACTGACAATCTCATGGTCGTGAGTTCGATCCCCGGCGTGTGCACTGAAGAATTTTATTCAGTAAATAAAGCCGTGCACTATTTCGGCATAGTATGCTTACGCTATATATGGGTTATATGGAGACAAGCTGACAGGAAGCATAATAATGTTTGACAATACGTCGTCGATATATCTAATGTCGAGTTGAAGTTCATATAGCAAGTGTTTTCATCTTTTCATGTATAAGATTTTGGACAAATTCTGCTTCGATAGAATACAAAAATAGGTCTCCTTTTAACGGGGTGCAATTGGTACCCATGGTGATTGCAATAGATTGTTGGAAGTCATGGTCTCCAAAATCACATAGATATTGTCAATCAAAAATTCAAGCATATTTTTGTTCTCAACTTCAGAGTACTGGTGTGTACAGTCAGAACGTTTTTAACAAAATAATTTTGCAAATGACCAATGGCATGGTACGTAAATTTACGATTTCCATTTTTATTGAAAAAGCAGCTATCAAAAAGCCTGGACTTTAATTTATCGTGGGGAACGGTTAGTTTAAAGTTGAAAAGTCGGAAGTTTTTAAGTGTTGGTTTTGTTAAAATCTTGTAATTTCAAATTGTCCAAAAGTTCCTTGGAAATTTTAAGCAGACGTATACACATCTGATTCACGCCACTTTTTGAATATATTTTCCACAGTACTCTTGATGTTTCTCCTCACTACTGTTAACATGTTAGTGAGGAATAAAGAAAGAGGCCTGGTTAAACATTTACTGAAACCCGCTATGTATCTTTTTTGTTAGGATTTTTTTAAAGTCTCGGAATCCAATATAGATATGGTAGTTCAAATTCATTTGTTTCTTTGGGATATTAAAAATATTCAAAACTGACATAGAAAGGGAACTATGAGTATAAGTCGGATTACCACTTGTAGAATTAAATCCAAGTTCTTCTAAAATACAATTTATATAATGAGCCTTACAAACAAAGACAATGTTGTTACCTGCTTTGTCAGCAGGGACCAGAACGTACCGATCATGTAAGCTATCTTATTCTTTTTTCACTTCTGGATTATTGAATTTAGAATGATAGATGAATTTTATATTGCTCTTCAATCTTTAAATACGCAATTGTAACATAGATCTGATAAATTTAATCCATTCTAGCAAAGTGTCAACGTCTTCTTTTTCATATTTTGCCCATCGCCCGACGTAATCTTCTACATAATCCATAATATTTATGAAATTACGACGCCAGTTGAAGGATCGGGGTTCCCTATATTTAAGACCTTTTAAAATAAGTTATCTAAGCTCCTCATTGTTAACTATATTTATGTCACCTGTAAAAACGTGTCCAGCAGGACGATAGTTATATAGGGGGAAGAAGAACATGAACACGATGGAGGATTATATGTTTGAAATATTCGATATCCAGGACCTGTAAAGTTTTCTTGTAATTAAAACATGTGAAGCAATAGTCGATGTATATTTGTAGGAAATACAAGGTGTAGTCTATAACTTGAAATATGGTGGAATACAAGACTGGACCCCTTTTTGTGATTAAGAATATTACTTATACATGTATTAACTGCGTCAAATCCTTACTGGCATATTGAAGTTTAAGGAAAAGACGGATTTTTTAATCTGAATTTTCTCCAGTAAAACGTGCGGGTTTAAAAGGCCTATGATTTGCAATATCCTACTAAATTTATCAACAATGACTGATTTGATTTGAACAGAACCATTTTTAACATTATTTTACTAATTGATGGTCATTTGATATGAACAATTGCTATAGAAGACCTGGAGATGCGTTAACAGAAAGCATGTCTTTTTTCCCGTGACATCTCACATGTACTAAAAACTAGGTCTTACGGAGCATTTACATGATAAATTATTCAATTAATATAATTTATGACGTTGTAATTAACCCAACCTTAAAATTATTCATCGACGATGAATGTTAAGTTCAAGATTTATATTACAAATAAATGTCCATCCATGTTTTCACTTGATACAGTGTTGCTTTTTATTATTTTTTAACATGTTTTATGCCATTTTAAACAACTTCATGCAATACCAGGAGCATGTGTATTAAAACAATAGAAATAGGCCAATGCAGTTCCTGATCGTATGTCATAATGTGAAATTAGGTCGGGTCAGACTAAAACACCAAACGCCCGAAAATAGGTCACAATTTGTTTCTGGCTTTAATTTTATTCTGTGACCACATAAAATTTCCATATATATGTATTGTTTTAATAATTCAGATACATTTTATGCTATTTCAATAAAACACCCCCCCCCAAAAAAAAAACTATAAAGAATATACTACTTGTATTATGCATACTTTTTTTTTAAATTTGAAAATACATCAAATGAGTACATTTTGCTTTAATATTTTACCTGGTATTTGATTAAAGTTATTATAATTATGTGTGCGATTTATGTCTTATCACTCGCCCTCTTTAAAATTTATAGATAAATTCAAATAGTCTTTGAACCTGACAGCATTTTAAAATTTCTGAACAAATTTATTAATGATAATTAATCTACAATATTTACATTTGCAAATGTTTTCCTTTATATAACACTACTAAAGGCAAGCGTTTTTATAACTGTGTAAATACAGGTATGGGGTCAAGAGGTCATAGATGTGCGTTTCGATAAACGTTCGACGTAATTTCTCTGTGACGTCATAAAGGGTCGACGCGCGTTAAGGGGATTACATACATGCCGTTGGGTTTGAAAATTTAAGGCATTTCACACGTTAAAAGTAACAATCAGGCAAATATAAAGTATGAATAAGTCACAAATGTAAATATAAGTAATAAGGTATCATTTTTTGAGTTTTATTGAGATGTAAAACGGGTTGGCACATGATCAAATCTTCCATAAAGCCCTTCGGGCTTTATGGGATTTGATCACGTGACCAACCCGTTTTACATCTCAATAAAACTCAAAAAATGATACCTTATTTCTTAAATATATCGCAATATATTGCAATATTCAACGTAAAATATTGCAATATATCGCAATATGGTTTTCACTCGCAATACCCAACTCTAGTGAATTCCTAAATTATTTTTATGGTAACAGAGTTAATTGTTAATTTTGACACATTGAATACAATATATTGACCAACAGTAAATTAATGAAAACAGCTAGATTAAAGGAATGTGTTGAATTCATTTGAGAGGGTCATATTGCATTTTTTTTTTCAAATTGTTTAATGTTTTCAGATTATTTGTGGAGTAACAGCTCCTCGAGATGAGAAAATCGTTCACCGTGTCCTCAAAGGATCAGACCTGACAGCAAGAGATCGTGAGGGTCACACAATTCTCCATAAAATCATTATTCACGACAGACCGGAAAACGCAGCAGAAAACACGCTTCGAGTCGCCATGTCTTATGGTGCCGACATCGCAGCACGTGACTGCAATGGACGCACGCCACGTGACTTGGCAAAGAAACTTCAAAAGGAGCATTATTGTAAATGTATAGATGAGTATATAATCAAACTAGTCAAAGATCGTCGTTTTGATGACATTGAGAAACTTATTTTACACAACTATAATCATCTGCTGGATATAACGGACAGCGGGAATCGGACGTTAGTTGAGATTGCAAAGAAATACGGAACTCGCCAAATTCACGAAGTAGTCAAACTCACAGCCGCCATACAGGTTTGTTATAAGTCTTGAGTAAACTTTAAAAGAAAAATAATATATAAGCGCTCATACAGTATGGCATTTCAATGTTTAAAGAAATTTTGAACTCCAAAATGTTTCCCATATAAATAAATATGATTAACACCGTAGGAAAAATGAATATGTTTCTGTTTAGGTTATGTCTTAAACAAGTTTGACAGTTTAGAAGAAAAGTATTCAAACATAAGTAATGTGAAATATAAACAATAGAATCATTAAAGAGTAAATAATAGATTTATTCTTAAAAAATTCAAATCATTCTGGTTAGATATGTGCCTATCTGAGTGAGAAAGTGACATCTGTATTTAGCCGTAAAATTTGATGAAAGTGGGCAAAACGTATTATTACAATTAAAAAAATAAGAAAAGTTCTTAAAATATTTGAAGTTTTGTTGGTGTGAATACATGTATTCTGTTTTACAACTAAATATTCCATATTAGGGTTTATTTGAAAGATTAATTTTAAAAAAGTAATGTAGCTGTTCTGTATTGGAGATGAGAAAATGTTGTGTTTTGTACGTATTTTTGATTTTGATCACGTGCTACTTTTTGCCAGGCGTACGTGAAGCGTATTTTCCAGGCAGTGGATGAGGGCTCGGTGGAGGACATCAAGAAGCTTCTGAGCTGTAAGAGGTACGCTAATGTCAGGGACAAATGTGGCAGAAGTCTTCTACACAGGGCCATCCTCAAAAAACAGAAACCCGTCATATCCTTCCTCCTGGAGGAGTGTCCCAATCACGTGACAACGGGAGACACGGTAAGAATAGGGTCCATTCAAGTGGTTTTTTTTTTTAAATGCATTTTTGTTAGATGACTTTTTGAGTACTTGAAAAGGTATCTAAATATCGAATATTCAAAAATAATCTAATTCAAATATTTTATTCTTATACTAAGATTTGTTTTTTAAAAATGAATAATTCCTATTAACATTGACTAAATGATTTAACGCATAGTTTAAGATTAAGTTGGCCTTTACAGAATCTTTGAAAAAAATCTTCCTAAAGTATTGTAGAATGAACCTGAGTGAGCTCTAAATATGTTAAACAGCAAACAATAGTTTAGTTTAGTCAATTTCCGGGCAGGAGTAGGCTTAAACCTGGGTTTTCCTTGAGGTATTCCCAGCTCCCACCCACACCTATCCACAATTGTCTGGATCAAGGGCAATGATAAATACTTATTTGAGGTTTTGAACAAGAGTAATCTTGGCTGTGGTAATATTATTTATAATACGCACAAAGTCCTGGCATATTTACTTAAGACGAAGATTTCTTTACAATGAGAGTATTAATTTGTGAGACAATTAAACGACATGCAAAGTTTCTATCAGAAGACGAGTAATTAAAAGCATAGAATGACCTGTTTTAAACCAATCATAGTCTAGATCTTAGAATTTCATTAAAATCAATTGTGTAAGAATCAAAAAATTAAATTACGTTATTTGAAATTAAGATAAATTTTGAAGCTGAATGTTTCTGTACATGGAAGATTATAACTGTCATTTTATTATTGATGGACCATACATTGCTACATTGACGATGTATATATATGACTGTAATTTGACAATACAGCACTACATTAAGTTATCTGTAGTGTATCTTCAAATATAGCTGGATAATGCACCGCCAAATGATAACTGTTTTTCCCTTTACAAATGTTGGACCGTACACTGTTTTAATGTAGTTAATTTTTTAAATTGTAGTTGGACCATACAAAGTTTCTATGTAGTTTTCTATATTCTTTTGTAGTTGGACCACACACCGCTACATTATAGCTATCTGTTTATACCAGAAGAGAAAGCAATTATTCAGAAGATGATCGACAAAGGAGCCCTAGTAAACAGAAGGGATGCAGTAAGTTTTTATTTTTTAGTTATTTATTTTTTTGGCTGAGCTATGCCAAGCAGTTCATTTGCTGTAGTCTGTATGAAAGATGAAAATAACGATAAATAATGCACAAAAATCCTGTTGAACAACAATTTGAGCAGAGCATTAGTGGTAGACTCAGGTGTCATGGAGGATTATTATGCTTCCTGTCAGTTTGTCTCTATATAACCCATACCCTACTATTCTGATAGTGGTCTAAGGATTTATATAGCGTAAGCATACTATGCCGAAATAGTGCACGGCTTTATTTACTGAATAAAATTCTTCCATGCACATGCCGGGGATCGAACTGACGACCATGAGATTGTCAGTCCGATGCCTTATCGATTACGCCATAGAGAGGATCACTAATAGGGATAATTTTATGAAATATATAAACTTAATTTATACAATTGACACAAGAAGGAGAAAATAGACAAATATTATTTGAAAACAGTTTATATTATTCTAAGGAACTTTAGATTAATGTGTACAACAAACTTTCAAACTAATTACATACAGATCGTTAGATGAACTGATTTTATAGGGTCATTAAAACGCTTTTTTATATGACGCTTGATTGAAGGATGTAAAAGAAAATTATCAATGAGAATCGACGTCTGCAAACAAATAAGGCTTACGAACAAAACAGAAAATAAAGATGTGTTGCTTTGGGACAGAAAATCCCGACTTATTTAGAGAAAATACTAGTAACCAAAATAACTAAGCATGCAAACAATTTTAGCATGAATATTTTGAATTAGTTCTTGCAGGTGCGCTGTTTAAGCACCGATATTTTCAGGAAAAAGTCAAATAGATTGCCGCATAAATAATTAACAGTCAGCATAATAATAACAATAGTGTTGCATTATGCATGTACTATGCCTAAATAGTAGGCAGGGTTTGACACATAGTGCACTCGCCTCCGGCTCGTGCACCATGTGTCAAACCCTGCCTACTATTGAGGCATAGTACATGCATAATGCAACACTATTATATAAATAGCATCCCCTATTGACTTGATACTCCTTCCGTGTTTCCTTGCTATGTTCTGAATAATGGAGAATTTCGTAGTCAAAATAATATATGTCTTCACACTTTCTACGAAAGACATCAGTCAACATATGACCAAACGAAAATAGTATTAGCAAAAGGATCATTGTATTGACCATTGAATTTGAGAAATGCCGGGATATGGTATAATGCGTATATTTTATCATCAATTATTGCCAAAAGCGTTCCTCGTTTTACAAATTCAATGATGAACTTGGCTATGATATCGAAGAAAGCATTCCAAGTGTAGGTAAATTTGATTATGAAAACTTTTAAACTATCATCTTAATCATAAACTTTAGTTATCGGTTTGTCTTAAATGTTTTTCTTTAATTTTATACCCAGATATGAAACAGATGTGTCATGCACATTGGTGTCGGTTCATTTCAAGTTCAAATGGACATATTAAATCAAAGAAAAATAAATAGATATTTTATTGTTAATTGATAAAACTTCACTGATATCCAAAATGTCGAATTGAAGCCTACAGCAAAAGGCTTCATCTTTTCACGGCATATGTCGAGGTTTTTAAATAGATTATGCTTCATACAAGAACATGACTCCTAAAATTATTCAAAAATTAAATTTATGACAATTCTTAAAGATTGATCAAGGATGATTTTGATATCAACTTCAAAGTACTTGTGTGCAGAATCAGATAACTTTTTTTATGAATAAGTTTGTTAAATAACTGATAACAAGAAAAGACAATTTTGCGAGTTCATTCTTAGAAAAAGCAAAGTGATTTAGACGTTAAAAATCATAGCTTTCAAAACATGTACCTTATACCCAGTATTTGGATTCTACAGTACCCCGTTTTTTTTTATATTTCAATTCAAGGCTACATTTTGTTCATGTACATAATAAAACAAAAGATGCTCTGCAAGAAATATCAAAGACCTGATAACAGGATTCAAAAATCCGTTAAATTTTAATGTTTTAATAATGACATACAAATTGGGATGAAAATCGTCATTCAACATCATGCTAAAATCTTTGCTGACTTTTATCGTCAACTTCCCTTATATTGCAATACAACGGTACCCTGAATATGGGTTTTATGTCTTCCCGATAGAATAGATATGCAAGAACATGTTCTAAGTATGAACAGTTTCTAAATCAAGGCAAGATATCGACAGACAAGCTGATTTAACAAGAACACCAACAGTGAGTCTCCATTTAGCAAATTTACATTGTACAATGACCTTGTAGCAAATACATTCTGTCATAATGTTAAATGCTGACGGACGTTTTTCATTCTATTTTTTTTTTAGCAAAATGTCTGAATTTTTTCCTTTTTTCCCAATCATGACACGGAGAACACGACGGTTGGCCGATAGACAGGGGATGCTTACTCTTCGGTGGCACTAATGCCACCTTTGATGTTTTAGAGGTCAGAGTTAGCTCGGCTTCTGATTTGAATTGTTTACATGGACTTTTGTGCATGATTAAAGTGTTGGCCTTGGTTAAATATGAGTCGCATGTTCTCCTCATATAAAAATCCTTCAAAGAATATATTGTAAACCGATGTAAGAAGGATATGGCGATAACGAACAGTATTCAGTCTCAAAGTCCGTAAAACAATACAAAATAAGAGCAGAGCAAACACGGACCCCCGAAACATCAGAGGTGGGATCAGGTGCCATGGTGGAGTGAGCATCCCCTGCCAACCGGTCACACCCGCCGTGTGCTCCTTGTCATGATCAGGGAATAACGGAAAAAATCCGTCGTCAATTCAGTGTATAAATAATGGATTAACAATTGGTATAAAAAACGTCAGTCAGCATTTGACTTTATGATAAATTTTATGTAAGCTTCCAACAGAAGGTTGATGTTACAGGGATTTAAACAACTTCGTTTAATACAGCTCTTTGTCAATTCTTTTGTCGTTTTAATGCCTTTGTTAAAATATTAACCTATTGTTGGGTCGTATTTTGGCTGGTCTTTGGTTAATTACTAAATTTGATACTGAATTTGCCGTCTCCTTGATCAAATCAAAGGGCTCACTTAAGTAGCTGTGACCAATCAACAGAAGATGCTTAATCATATAACGCACGTGATCCTAACATTGAAATTTCCAGGGGTTCGTGTTGATGCCCTGTCCATAAGTGACAATTTCCATATGTATTGTTATTCTATAATTTACACACTGAATTGATGACGGATTTTCCGTTATTTCCTGATCATGACAAGGAGCACACGGCGGGTGTGACCGGTCGGCAGTGGGTGCTCAGTCCTTAATGGCACCTGATCCCACCTCTGTTGTTTCGGAGGTCTGTGTTTGTCCTGCCATTGTTTAATGGACTTTTGAGCTTGATTACTGCATTTTCATTATCTCCAAATATTTCATCCGCATATTTTTTAAATCGATCGTTGTTATTTTCAAATTTTTCATTATGCATGTAAAAACGTGTTCATAATTTAAAATAAAACAGTTTTGAATTTAATTCAGAAGATTTGATAGGAATTATATTTAGGATGGGAATATCTTCAGATATAATACTTGTATTTTAGGTTAATCACAGTAAGCAGAATTTCTCAAATCTTGTTATACATGTAATAAGCACTACATTGTAAGAGTTTATGCAGTTATATATGAATAAAAAAAAATGTTCTCTTATTGATTTTTAGGACCCCAAAAACCAACTCTAGTTGGTAAATATTTGAACATGTACTATTTTCATTAGTTTATAAAAAAGATGAAGTTGTTTAAGGTATCTTTTCATTTTAGGAATTTACTGTTGAATAATGTGTTGTATAATGTTAACAGTTTGGTCGTCTAGCTGCAGACCTCTCCGTGGAGAAGTGCGGCTCCCAGGATTTTGAGCGAATCAAAAAAGACGTGGAGGAGTTTGATCTCAACATTTATCTGACAGACAGTGATTTCGAGCAGACCTTCAAAACAGCAATACAGGTCGAAACATATTTACTTCTTAGAGTTGACGCTAGATACAGAAGATAACGGAAGGTTCATTTAGGGAGTTTAGTTACTAATAGCTAACCTTTGATCTAGTTTTAGCAATTCATGTAGACTATTCAGTAGTTAAACTGAGATATGCCTATGTTGAAAAGTAACTATCTGTTATTACGTTTGTCAGTGATTTGTTGTTAATTACATACCAGTATATTTTTTTTTAACTTTCCAAATAAGAAAATGAAATCTTAGATACAAACTGATGCACTGACTGGAATGTATATCTTAAGTGTCTGGTATAAACGATGAGAAATTATTGCTTATGTTTGGTTTTGAATCAGGGATCTCGTAAAATTCCTCAGTTTGTATCGCCGAAAAACGTATACGAATATAAAAGCTTGACCGCTAATTATGCGATTTATCAGATGCCCATGGATTGATTTGTACATGTATACACCAAAAATAGATACACTTTCAAACTATTCAACATTAATCGTTGACTTCAAGTGGTTTTTGATGCACATTTAATATTGAGCTTTGTTTGAAAATAAATAATAACGAAGAAATTCATGAAAAATATAATAATTTCCCCCCAAAGTGTTGCAGAATAATTAAATAAAAAACAAAACACCTTTGTATGAAAAGTGGAACGATGTGAACACGTTGTGGAATACCCTGGGATTACTTTTCAAGAAGGAGGGTGAAAACGAAATTGAAATACAACTATATTTGTAAAAAAAAAAAAAATAAATCGGCAATGCTTACAAACAACATAATAGAATTGAAGAAAAAAAAGAAAATTCATTTCAAAAAAGGAGCTCAAACTTAGATATGGAGCTCGATATATATATTTTCTATAAGAAAACCATAAAACAACAGAATTTGGGTGAAGGTCTCAATGATTGAAATGATACATGAGCCGATGCTTTTTTGAATGAAGTGAAATATAAAGGGCGTTTTGCGTACTATGCAGTCTGCAGTAAAGCAAGTCGATCATTACACTCCATACATAGATAAACCGTTCTGTTGTGCATTTTGGACTTTGACCTGTAAAGAGGAAATCAGTTTAAAATATCAAGTACTTTTTCCTCACGGAAAATATAAACTTTCAATGGTAATTCTGCTTTCAATACGGACATTCATTTATTATAACAATTTAATGGGAAAAGACAAAACTTTCAACATAATTTTTAAAAGATAACACTTTAACGAGTATATAAATATAAACTGAAAATTTTAAGTATGATTTGATAATCAATAGGAAAACAAATCTGCTCCAAAGACTTTTTATAATAAAAATATTTAGTTACCTTTCCGAGAGAAACTTCTTCAATTAGTTTGACTATTTCGTCACACTTTTTATCAATGGCTCGTTCCTTTAATGACGTCATGGAATGTCCGCATTCCATCATGGCACACATCGGGTCGTTAGGGTCACATTTTTGATACTACAATTAAAGTAAAAAAAAATCTCATAAACAACAAATACAACGCTCTCTTTAGTTACAGGTGCCTGTGGACGACCTCCTTCTTCTTATATCCAATGTTGGACATTTCCTTCAAATAATTATAATTTCTTTTACACTAATCAACCGTGCATTACAAAAGAAAAATAGGGAAAAACCATCAAAATTATCGTTTCACACAAATACATCCCCAACTTTTAAATTTAAGAGAAAAAGCTGTATATTTAGACTTTTTAACTCTTTTACCAACAGATGCTTAGTGCTAAGTTTGGCTCAGGACAAAAATATGTTAAGATTCGGACGATGATGAAATAAATGTATGCCACTCAACTGATGATCAAAAAATCTCACTTGAGCGCATGGTACTGATAAAATAAAAATAATTTTTTAAAATTTAAATTTACGATTATGTTGCATTATGATAAGTTGTTATGCGAACCTCCAGTATCAGTTTTATGACCATTGTGTACGGTTTTCAGTAACATACCTGTTTATAAATGTCTGTCTTAAAACCGTTAGTGATGAGGAACTTGGCAATATCTGTCTGCTTGTTGTCTACACAGTCGAATAGCGTAGAGCTATATCGTGTGACGTCACCAAAAGTCTGCAGACCGGACATTAGACTCTTCACCGTCTCAAAGTCCCCAGTCTGTAAAACGTTTGAAAAAGCGGGCTAGAAAATTATTGTCATTATTTATCTTAAAGAAAAGAAAAGTTTAATTCTTTAAACAACAATTTCTTGTCAAATTTAAATCGAACATATAACCATAATTCATAAAATAAATGTCTTGACAGTGCCCTACTAAATTCACACAATTGTTGTCGTACGTCATTACTTAAGGGTGTGTATTGACGAAATTGACAAGTTTAAGGAAATAAACGTTTTAACTGGTAATAGAGCAAAGAAGTCAAACAAAACTGATGACTGGAAATGTCATCAGCGAATTTGATATAACGTTAAAAAATTAGAATTGAATGGTTGAAGGTAAATGCAAAATTCCTTTACCTGTGAAACTCTTGTTTCATCAACTTGTTTGTCAATAATTTACCTCGTTTTAAAAATTGTACATACGTAGAGCATACTCTTGCGTATCGAATCAGCTGAGAGATATAGACCCTGTAGGGGGAAATTGACGATTGAATATGAATTTCAATATATATACTTGATTTCGAAACATAATAAAAACCCTTTTAAACATAGATACACAGCGAGTTCCGGTAAATCTTCTACGAAGATTTGATTACTCCTCACTTAAATATCAAAAGTAGTGAGTAAGAATGTACAAGAGTGCAACAAAACAATATATTCGAGAAATGTTGTAAATCAGATATTGGTTATCAATTTTTTCAAGAAAATTTGAAATCAAAATTTAAGAAAGATCAATTACATCAAATTGTACGACTTTTCAACACTTTATACAATTAATCCCCATGATAAAGTAAAGTCCAGGCTTTTAATAACATCGTTGACGACTGTTTTTTTTTTCAATTTAAAAAATAACCTTGTCATTGGTGATTAGCAAATCATTTAAATAAAACACTCTGATTCTACACTGACATTGGTTTTAAAAAGATGCTCGAGTGTACGTTGACAATATCTTTGTGGTTCAACTATGTTGTCTTATTTCCCATTGATACCAATTGCGTCTTATTTTTAACAGACTTATTTTTGTATTAAATTAAGCAGAACTTAATCAAAATCTTATACATGAAAAGAAGAAAACACTTGCTGTGGCCGTCAGCTCAACATTATTTTAAATAAATCAACGATATATTACTAATTAACGATAGTTATTCTTTTTTTATATGTCGACAAGATATCATATCTAAGTGAGAATGAAATGAAAGAGTCATAACTAAAAATCTTGTTATATTTATACCTATGCTTGTTATCAAAAGAATTAAAAAATGATTATCAACTTTTCGCATTTACTAAATTTCCAAATGTGATACATTTTGGGATTTTTCGCCCCCTTAATCGAAAATTCGGGGATATAAAATGGTTTTTGCCCTGTCCGTCTGTCTGTCTAGCTGTCTGTTTGTACACAAACATTTTAACCTTGCCTATTATTGAGTGGGAGTGGCTATGGCTTTCAGTTTCACATGTGTATTTTTGTGGCAAGACCTTTTTTGGGGTACTGCAAAATTTGACCTCTTAGCCTCGACCTTTGAGATTGACCCACTTTTACAAAATTTACTTAAATTCAAAACGTGGTAATAACTTTTGAAGGATTAGTACTAGGGCTTTCACACTTGCCATGTGTATTTCTCGTGACAAAACCTGTCTTTAGGTACCACCAAGTTTGACCTTTGACCTTGACCTAAGAGTATGACCCACTTAAAAAAAAATAAACCTTGGCCATAACTTTTAAGCATTTAATTAGTACTTGGGCTGTCATATTTCACTTATGACAAGAACTTATTTAAGATACCAACAATTTTAATCTTTGTCCTTGGAGTCCGACTTGAGAAACCTGAACCAGTGTCAAAAGCTACCATATGGTGGCATCAGTGCTTCAAAAATTCTTGTTTTTATTGGATAAAAGTGTCACAGTATGAAGTATATCAAAGTGATATCCTGTCACAATGTTAAAGTAAAAAAAGATATTTGTTGACCTGTCATAAAATATAAATTAGTAACTAACTCATCCTGATGAAGACAAACAATTCCAATTTCTTTGCAAATATGTTTACTATTTTACTATCAATTTAATGGTGTCGCATAAAAAGCATGTCTACAGCATTTTTAAAAAATCCAAAAATTCTCTAATAAAAATCTTTTTATTTTGCACATAAATAGTTTTTGTAATATTTTAATCAATTTAGAAAATAACTTGTTTAATAAGTCACAAGATAATGATCATGGAATAACAATAACCGAAAATAAAACAATAGATTTAGCATACTAATTTTGGGTAAGTGAATGTGATTAACAAAAATTTGAAAAATGTAATCAATTAAAACGAAATGTTATGAAATATATGAACGATTTAATTTTCAAATACAATTCTACATGAAGCATCTCTCTTTTAACTAGATATTTGATATTTGGAGTATGAATTTCTCAACATACCTCGATTTGTCGTTAGGTGCTAATCATGCCTTGACGTCATACTTCAGATTAAAATAATTTGATTGGTACATTTTTATAATAAAAATGTTTTTATAATAAAGTTTCCTCTTTCCTCACTTTAACTACGGGTGTGCCTACACATCGTGGATGAAATATTCCAACTTATTATAACTTATAAATAATCTTTAATAAAATACTACCAAAAATCTAGAGAATTTTAGCGTTCAATATCTTGACCTTTTATTGAACGCTGAGTTTGTATTGAGTATTCGAGTTTGAATAAAGATACTAAAAAATCATTAATTTGAGTTATTTAGTTTGAATGATTATTATAAATTATGAGAAAATGTTTTAGTTATATAATAAAGGAGTTATTGAACTTATATTAGTGAATATTGGCACTCCTTGGCTGTACAAATGCACTCGCAAGCTCGCGCATTTATACAGCCAACTTGTGCCAATATGCACCAATGTAAGTTCAATAACCCTATATTACTACATAATTTATCGTGAAGATACAAGAAAAAATCAAAAGTAACATGTTCTCCAATATTTATTAACTAAACAATACAACATAACATTACGTCATTTGACAAGTGGGCATTTTTATGTATTATTTCTCTATACAGCAAAAGTTGTAAAATAATAGTGTATGTGATTAAATGATAAAATACATTGTAAACTTTATTTTATAAAACAATATCCTTATAAACAATAGACATAAAACAACATACACATAAAATATATCTTTGGAATGTGTACGATATATTGTGACTATACATGACAGAAACTGAAGGCAATGTAAAATATATAACCTACAAACGCCTTCAAAATCAAAGAACTGGTAAGTCTCATTGCAAAGTCAAGAAAAACAAACCTCGGAAATGTTCAACCAAGTTAATTAAAGACTTCTGATGTTTCGGTGTTTTCTCTGTTCCTAATTTGTATTATTAAATGAACTTTTGATCTTCAATACTATTCGTTATCTCCATATTTTTCATAAAACGAAAATATTCAAACGACAACCATGCATACAGTTACAATAAGTGCTCAAACAAACCTTCTTGAGGAAGAATCTGACAAGACACGATAACGTAAACGTGTATAATTGATTTTGAAACTGAGAATGTCGAAAAAAAATCTTTCTTCTCGGGCACTAAGTATCATTTTTTGAAAGGGTGGACCAGCCACGAAACAAATGACAAGTTACCTGAAAAAATTTGACAAGGAAAAATTAAAGAAAAGTTGTTGTACAAATTGAAAACCAAAATGCATTTCGTATGAGGGAAGTTACTAGTTGTAATGTTTTTATGTATATATCAGATAAAATATGTGAAACTATGAACAATAATATAATGGTTTATGAAAATACATGTATTATTATAATATGTTCGAAATAATAATTATTATATCAATATTGAAAATCATACTTCGCATTACATGTATATAATAATGAAAATAAGTAATATCATTTTGCACGTGATTTTTTTAATATACTTGTCTGTCTGTTTGTATAGCCACCTTTTTTTGCATGCTTTTATATTATAATTATATCAATAATCCTTTTTTTAGGATTTCAAACCTCATGAATTATTGCCATTAGAAATTTATCTCTTAGAGAGTAGTATTTGTCAAGGAAGGAAATTTTTATACAGCTGAAACTTGGTAATTCTTTTTGGTGTTCTTATATATTTAACTTTCCATATTTTATTTTTCTTATTTAAAATTTTATAATACTTGAAAAAAGGGGAGAAAAACAGTGCTTCAAAGGTAAACAGGCCTTTATTTCCATTTTTAAAATGTCGCCATATAAATTTCCTTGGCGGTTCAGCTTTTCTTTTTGTACAAATGTATATTTCATTTGACTACTGAAGATATGAAATGTAAATAAATACATGTCTGGAATATAAATCTTACAGATTTACACAGATAATCGTATTTCTCCAAAAAACTCCTTTTAATATAAAATTTGTTACTTCATCCTGAAACCCCACTATAAAAGAGAAAGGGGCGTGTTCTCAATCTGTCACTAGTTTTCTCGGCACAATGGAGACACGCGCAGTAGCCAACTAATGAATGAGGAATCCTATGATGAGGAATATTATAAAACAAATGAAAATTCTCTGCAATAATCATCCCAAACCATAGTTCATAGGCAAGTTTATGAAAGAATCCATTTGATGGAGAACAGCCATAATATCATGATGTCTCCATGGGAAGAGAGAAAAGGTAAGGAATAAAATATTGAACAAGAGAAAATATACTGAAATATTTCATGAGGGTCATTGAGAGAATCTCTTGAAGGTGTACCACTAAATCACTTTAATAAATTAAAAGGAAAATTTAAGTTATTTTAATTGGAATTTTACAACCTTGGCACATTAACTAACAACCTCCTAAAGATAAATGTATTGATAATTGTTCTGTGTTTGAAAAAAGGAATTTTATTCCACAGTAAAGTAAAGATAAGTAAAAAGAAAAAATACAAAAAATATTATTTTACAAGTAAGAACCTTTTGTCACTATAATAATCCCAAATTTTCTTTATAAAATTTATAAGCTAATTGAAGAATGAATTTTTGTTATGTCATTTTATAATTCTAATACTCGGTGTAAATAATAACATTATTAGTAAATCAGTGGCGATAATTAACAATCATTCTGTCGTCTTATGTAGAAATAAATAAAAGAAAATATCCAAGACAGAAATAATGTTCAACTTTTAATCAAAGTTTAGCACTTTCAGGTTTTACGCTCGTAAGTGGAGAATAAGTTCTTAAGCATCAAAGTAACTTAATGAAGAAATGAAAGATGATCATGTTTCCAAACATTTAAGATGTGAATGTAATTGATATTTTACTGTCTTTTGTAATTTCAACGAATGAAGGTTGTGATTCTACCAAGAACATCAACTCTTTATGTATGTTTTAGATAAGAAGGTTTTTAAAAAATATTGTGAAATTCCACTTTACTTCTTGTAAAATGATAATTTACACGAGTACTTATATCTTTTCTTGGAAAGGACTTTTACTTACATATGGAAAAAGTATTGCATATTTATAAATAGTGTGCATGTATCCATGGAAAAAATATCTTATCGTTTATTCTGCAGAAATAAAGTTTTGTCTTATTTTCATCAAAGAGCTTAGAATTGCTCATTAAAAAAGGTGTTAAGAAAGGTATTTCCACAATGATATTTTTTTCAAAACATTCTCAAAATTCTTGAAATAGGTTTGTAGTGAATAGTTCTAGAGTCTGGCATTTTACAAAAGTGTGATTTCACTTTATAGTGAGAATGGAGAAATACGTGTTGAAGTTCATATGCATTAAAGGTACTCCTATCTTCTGAATGTCACACAATACAATTATAGATAAGTTTAGATAAATAAGTTTTTTGGGACTACTTTGCACACAACTTTCTTCCAATTACTCAAATAAATTGTCACTTCTTAAAAATATTGAAATGATTTTTTTTTACGGTGGGGTTTCTTTTTTGGAAAATTTAAGCATAACATTTTTTGTGTGTATGGAATGGGAAAAAACTATTATTTCGAATGTTATTCTATATAATTGTATTTTCTGCATGATGGTACATAAATATATCACAAAAATTATTAAAATGAACTTTGAAATGGAGTGAATGATCATCTTCTAAATTTTTGTTCCTGGGCTATTCACTTGAATTGTTGAAACTTAATTTTTAAATCAAAATAGAATTTTTAACTTATGTGCATGGTAAAGCAAACATAAAACAAAGCAGTCTTTTTTAAAAAGGTTAAGTATATGAATAGTTTGAAATTTATTAATCTTAAGAACTTGCACCTTAACCTCTTTTTCTTGTCGACTTACTGAAGATTGATATAGTTTACCATTTCTTAAAAAACAGAAAATTATCAAAAGTGTTAAGCATGAAATGTGGAGATAATGAAGCGAATTCTAGCTCAGAAATCCGTTGAAGCGTTGAAGGGAAAACGCGGGCCTTTAAAACATGTGAGGTTAGATCAGGTGCCATATATGGAGAATCATCGCCTGCCGATCGGTGACTTCTGTTGTGTGCTCCTTGCCATGACCAGGGAAATTGGAAAATCTGTAGAATATTCAGTGTGTAAATAATGGCCTAACAATTAGTATAAAAAACACCAGTCAGCATTTGACTTATTGATAGAATGCGTTTCCTGACAATGTCATTGTTTCTACTATAATCAAAATAATTATGGGTACTTTAAACGAGACTGTTTCATCAACTTGCTTGGAATTATATTAAAATTCTCAAAAAATTGTATAAATTCGGGAACTTTTTGAAAATTTGAGATCACACGATTTTATCAAAATCAACAGCTTAATTACTTACGATTTTTCAACTTGACACACAACCATTCCTAACCATGAATTAAAGTGCAGGTTTTTTTTAATATCATCGAAATCTGCTGTTTTTATAAAAATGGTTACTCAAAAGTTTACTTAACTCATCAATGCTCATTTGCAAAATTATTTTGTTAAAAAACATTCGGATTGAACACAATAGAACTTAGAAGTAGACATAAAAAAGATGCTTGAGTTTCTGATTGACAATATCTATGTCGTTTTTGGGGACCAGGTCTTCTAATACTTCCAACAATCTATTGGGATTTTTCAAAGTGCGTAATTTTTCAAAGTGCGTTGTAACAGAGCTCTCTAATTAAAAATATATATATAGCCTACCAGGAATCTGTTGTAATTTACATAGATTGCAAAAGGATCTTTTTTGTATTCATGTGAAGAAGAATATGTTCTTTTTAACTTCTATTTAAAATGAAAAATTCTTGTTGTGACCTTCAATTCATTTTTTCATGGAACATATTTAATTGTATAAATAATAAATGGTTTGAACACAAGTTCTAACAATTTACGAGTTTTTTTTTAACCATAAATGGCTACAACTGTCAATGTATATATAGAAAGATAAAAACGACATTGATATAAAAACATGTTTTTCTTTAAACATACTTTTTTTTACATGTTCATTGTTCAACATTTATACAAATCAACGACGTTAATCACATTCAGCATTTTCATCCCCTTGTTGATTTAATTATACATCCCTGAACTGAAACACAATTCTGAAAAACAAAGTTACAAAGCGGGTTCCAGTGAACATTCTTCAAAGGCTTTTTCTTTACTCCTAACTAAAATTTTAACAACCCTCGCACTGAAGAAGAAACTTAATGGGTATTGTACAAAAATATTATCAGGAAAAGGTCTAATTAAACCAGATGCGGATACTTAAAAACTCCAAGAAACTTTAAGAAAATATAAAAATTCACCAAAACCAATATAACATAAAAACTTATGACTTTTAAACACAAAATATATAACCATTTTGCCAGGTTTTTGTCATCATAAACAACTGCTTTTTCGGTAAACATAGAAATCGTAATTAATTTACCTGGCCAATGGGCATTTGCAAAAGTTTTTGGGAAACATTCTGAATTGTACATAGGAAAACTCCAAAGTTGCTATTAAAGAGAAGCTTGAGAATCTCGGGCCCGTATCACAATTTTAATTAATAAGAAAAAATCTTTTTAAAAGGGTATGTAAAAAGTTACTTTTATGTTTGCAAATTTAAACTGAATCATTTACTAGTATTTACTAGTCAACTGCAAAATTTTTCAATTAACTTAAGTTTTAAGTCTCAGTGGTAAATTCTTTTTGTAAAAGGGGACCCTGGTTTACAGTATATATGTGCTTTTCGGAATTTTCCGACACTCTATCCATGGGAACCAACCGCTCCCTGTTATAGCAGATGTATTGTTGTATACATATGAAGCTGAATTTATCTAAAAACTTCTACATCAGAAGAAAAAAAGAGGATGCCTTCTACTCCATGGCACCCGATTCCACCTCTCATATTTAAGGGGTCCGTATTTTCTCTGCTCCTAGTATTTTTAATATATTTATGTATTTTTAAGGTAAATCACTGTTCTTCAAACTTAATTAAACAATAAATCAATATAAAAAATAACACATGTACAGCGTATATATAATATAATTTTCCCATTATAAATCTTATATTAGTGCAATGTACAGAATGTGAAAATACAATATTTTTAGTTTTTAAACAATTTTTACTCCTTCATAGTTATCTATATTTCACTTCAATATTATCTGTAAAATGTTCTGTTTTTTAAATTGGAAAAAAGAATGTTCAAAAACTAAGTGACTTTTTAAAATTATCACAATAATTTTTCGGTTTAAAAATTACTATTTTAGATCATGGAAAAATTGATCTACCGTACCTTTATTGGATTTGAAAACAAACGATAGATATATATACAGGTATTGAAGGTAAGACCAGCAAATACGTCATATATGTTCCCGTGTATAAATTACGAGTTAAAATATTAAATGCAGTAAATCAAGACGTAATTGCCTTTTATAGTTTTTTAAGCCTCTAACATTGTTCAGAAGATAATGAAGAATTGATTTTTTCAATTCAGTTAGTCTTCAATTAGAGTAATTTGAAATAAAACACCTATTTTGGGCAATAAAAAGTCATAAATATGCTTTTCATTTTCAATAAAACTTGACAGACTTAAATTATTGCCGATTAATATGTCAACAAGAAAATAAATCCACAATGTTTTCTAATCCTGTAATAAATGAGTATTAAAACAGAATTCTATTTTCTATAGAATGAGAAATAAAAATTCTTATAGTGATTTACAAGAACCTATAATTTTGAAAGTTCATGTACTTGAAATTAATTTAGTAAAAACTATTTGAATTTATTTAGATACATTGCTGTCGCTTTAAGATGAATATCAGAGAAGACTCTTACTTTTTTCTCTCTTCTTAAAACATTGTGTTCTAGCTAAATCTATCCGTCTCTTTTTGACGCAATGATTATGAAAGCGGAATATTTACGTTAGATTGTAATTTTTTTTATAGATTGTTCACGTCAAAGAAATACAGTTTATAAAAAAAAAAGTGCGTTTCACCTAAATTTTCTATCTTACAAGACAAAATTAATCTAAAATCGTACGTTTCACCTAAATTTTCTATCTTACAAGACAAAATTAATCTAAAATCGTACGTCAGAAAAATACCATTCAATATTATTTATTTTCAGCACGATTTAAATAAAAACTAAGAAAGAAATCGTGGGGAAAGTAACCAAAGAACGGAGCAGGTACTATTGAGAATTTAAAATTACAATAAAACCAATTTGTATGATGAAAAATAAACGAACAAAAGTAATGGCGCTTAGGGAAAACTGTCTATGATGACTACAAATTCATTTGTAGGTAATGACAAATGTTTCGCCGTGAAAATCTGATCACCTTCTTTTATGAGATATTCATTTCTTTATTAACGTGATCAAAAGAAATTCAAAACATACAATTAACGGAGAGAATTTAATCAGGAGTAGGTTTCCTTCCCAAGATCATTACTTCTAGTATCAGCCGGACTCAAATGCTTTCACTCACTACTTAATTTAAGCGTTCAGACTAAAATATATTCCAGTAATTTTAGCGCCAACCCTCCCTTGGTGTTTGGAGGCAATCGGCTTTTATTTCCCACCATATTTTGCTATCATCGATCTAACGACCGTGGCAGTATGAATACATTGATATCATCAATTTAACGCGGGAATGCACGCGCCTCAATCACATGCACATCAAAAGTGTAATTTGTTATTTGGGAGTTGCAGACAAAAATGTCAAAATGATAAACAGTGTTAACAATTTGTATCAATCCATGACCTTTGTTTTTTTCATTTATTATCAGTATTTGAACTTTAAGACCCTTATTCATTAGGGCCTCACAACTTAGAGACCAATCTAGATAAGAAAAAAAACTAAAATTAATGAATCAAATAATTAGAAACATTTTAAAGTCGTCTTCCTAAGATATTGTAAGAGAGTATGAAATTTTGCTGAAATGGAGATATTTTAGAACTTGTATGTAGTATAGCTGTTATGCTAGTATTTCGAAAATAATAAATAAACATGTCGCCCGCGTGGCGCAGTGGTTAGAGCGTCCGCTCTAGAGGCGCAAAATAAGGACTTGATCCTTATAGTGGGTTCGAATCCCACTGTGGGACGTTATGACCGATCCTTCGAATGAAACCGTATAAACTGAGGTGCCATGTTGCAATAGGCGCTGACACGCAAAATAGCCCTCACTGCTAAATGGCCCTGAGTGCCGAGCATAGGAAAATATTTGCAGCTCTCCAGCGGCAAATGGTGGTGTATCCATATGATTGAAAAATTCGCGAGAGGGACGTTAAACAACATAGAATCAATCGATCTATAAACGGTGTAATAATATATTAAAAAAGAAAATGTTGATAATTATAATGTCTAGCTGTTGATACTAACAATACGCAGTGAGTAAAATGAAAGGTGAACTGTTTTTCCGGTGATGTAAAAGATACATAACGTGTTTTAGTAAATGTTTAACCAAGCTTCTTTCTTTACTCCTCACTAAGATATTAACAGTGATGTGAATCAGATGGCTGTGTCAGTGCATTCAATTTGAGTGATTATATAATAATATGTTTTACGGTGTGACCGTTGGGGCGAGCGCAGGTGTGACCATCAAAAACACTTGAAAACTGGAAAAGCTACTTCAAACACCATCAAGCCGCACGAGACATCTCGACTATCTGTGACGTCACGCGACGTCACAGAGCTCGTCGGAGCTTACGAAGACAGCCGAGCATCTGGTAGCCTGGTTCCCTGTCCCTGTTTTGCTTCGTATACTCCGCGTCACTAGGGCCAGGTGGAGTACAATGGATTTAGGGTGAATTTGCCCTGAATCTTAGCCCATTGTGACGTCCAATATGGCTGCGCTTCCGCTGAAGACGTTCATTGTGACGTCGTATTTTTCTACCTCGTCGACGTAACGTGTCATTGTTACGTCGATATTTATTTCCGTGGTTAACGGCAACGGCTAAAAAACCCACGATTTAGCGCGCATTGTTCTGACCAATCAAAGGAAAGCATAAAATGTAATCCACCTGGCTCTCCTGCCTAGGCTAGGATGAGCCAGGGGACCAGGCTAAGCATCTGGTTGAAACTATAGATTTAGTGCACTTTTGGTCGAAAAACATTGCAGAGTTATTTATTGTTTCTTTGAAATGTCTCTACAAACTGAAAGCCTTTCATGCTTTACTTTATCCTTTATTTATTTATTTATTCGCGCAAAGGACATTCGGTATTAAAGGAATTCTGGGAATGTTTCACAACAAAATTTGCTTGACGTATGTAAGTATTGCTTGACGTATGTACCATTCCGAATTTCCTCTGTTCTTCCACGTTAGTCTATTGAGCTCGCTTCGCGAAGCGTCGCGACGCTCGCTGCGCTCGCTATAACTATTATGGACTTCAGTGAACGGTCAATATGTGGTTATAAGGACTCATGGCAATTGATATTGACCCCAGACACAGAAAATGATAGCGACCTCGCAGGCTCGGTCGCTATCACTTTCTGTGTCTTCGGTCAATATCAATTGCCATGAGTCCTTATAACTACATATCGACCTACAATGAATCCATAATTGTATAATAATATACTAATACATGTATCAATTTTTAAGTGTGTATCCTGCAACACCTTTACTGTTCAATTTTACGGAATAATTAATAGTGAACCGTCCATAACTCTGGTACGCGAAAGAAATCAACGTGTCCTTTAGGGAGAAATGTCCCTCTGCTCCATTTCACTATTTTTTTTTAATTCTCAGCATTGATTTTCAATAGCAACAATAGCATTAGATTCAAATTAAAAATAGTTTGAAGTACTTTTTTCTGAAATTCAGAAATGAATAGTATGCTTAATCGTGATGTGAAGAACATTTGATATAGTTAATAGAAAAATCTATTATTTTGTATCTTACAATAATTTTTAAAATTAAAAATAGAAGGTTTATGTGAAAATAATATTTACCACCATACCCATCTAATTCAGAATAATTTAATTTTGTTCATATTCTCGCCTCTCATTGGTTGATTTCCAAAAAGGAACGCAAAACATTTTGTATAATCTGGTTTGGTATGGGGACACACCCCCTTAACGACCAGCTTAATCATCTTATCCATGCAATCCTCTCATTTCCAGTCCTCGAAATCCATGGAAAATTCAAAAATTAATAACTGTATCTTTAACTTCAAACACGTACTCGATCTTACCTCATGTAAACACACATTATGGCTGCTAGATCTATGTATCAGTTATTACCTCCCCTCGCTTCACATCACTTCCGTTACTACGGTTGTATTATTGCGCGGTAAATTTAAACTCGTAAAAAGCAACACAATTTTACATCCAAAGTTGTTTAATTATTTTAAAATTAAATTACAAGGAATGACTCTAATTCTTGGCCAAATTATCGAGTATAATCTGGTTTGTCTCAGTTTACGCTTTTTTATAATCCGCTTCGCGCGTTTGCGCTTCATGATAAATATGCCGGCGTGAAGCGTTGTAGTTCATATACCTCATGAATCATCAAAAAAATAAATTCATTTCCTATATTAACATTATTTTTCTGATGACTTGCCATAAATTTACGCCGTTCAACTGTCAGTTT
>PRKT01000088.1:503405-533805 GCA_003671525.1 Saccostrea glomerata | reverse complement strand
GGGGGGGGCAAATATATGCAATATACCGTACATGTACCTTTTCTCCCAGCATTTTTGCCAATGAAATAATTGAAAATTTTCACAATATTCATTTTTACCCATCGCAGATGAGAGGAAGGGTATAATATGGATTACGCGAGTTTCGAGATTGTAACTCTCCTGTGATAGAGGCGCAAACAGCATCCATTTCAGCGTGGAGGTGGGACATGTTGTTAACATACACAAACGTGCATAAATAAATGAACGATGTTTATGGCTTTTAAAATTTTTAAAATGTCATAGAAAGATAATAATGTTAAGAAGTGATGCATTTGGTGATTTTATCAAGCTCAACTATGTATTTTACAAATCTATAGAGTACTTGACAAACGAAATAAATGTCGTGGTCTTTATAAAAAGTAAAAAGATTTCTTGATTGTACAAACATTTTCTAAAAAATTGGTGGGTTTTTTAAAGTAACAATAAGGGAAAGTATTAATGTGTCATTTAGATTGCCGACGTGCAATGATAAGATGCATGTGTACCGTATTTATTAGAGGTCCATATCTCCTCCTTCGTCTGAAAAGTCTCATTTCCACTGATATTTTCTTTTTTGTTCCAATTTGCTTGATTTAAAAAACGACGCCGTAACATTAATTTGGTTATTTTCGAGTTGAAGAGTGCACCCTGACAACTATGTAGTTACGATAAACCAGTATATCGATGTTGTTATATATCCAATATACAAATAACTGTCCCACCTGTTTGTTTACGCGGCAACGAAACTCCCCTCCTCAACGAAAGAGCGCACCAAGGGAGATAATCTCGAAACTTGCGTATTACGTTTCATCTTCCAAAGGGTGATAGAGCCTCTAAACAAAAAATGCAATAGTTTGTTGTTGAATATGAAATGTACATTGCAGAGTTCAACAGACAGTAAAGTTAAGGAGGAACAAACCAAATCAAGAACCTTGGATGAAAATTGTACTGGTATGGTTGTCTTGTTCACTATGTATTAATTTTACGAGTTTGATAACTTAAATTTGAGGCAAATTCGGCTTTCCAGATGTGTATAAATAAAACAATTTACAGAATAAATTTACTCCATGCATTTATCATTCATTTTAAAGCTGTTTGGTGAAATTTTCTAACGAATACTAGTATCCAGTGTAATTAAATTTTAGGACCATATTTTTTCTAGAACAAACCAAAGACATTTTGCCACCTGATGGTGTGGATATTTCAGCATATTCTATAGGTAATTTGTACCGCTACAATCCTAAAATTATTGTTAACTGGATTTTGTGACCTTTAATTCAGCTTCCACTTTCCTTGTTCACAGATCAGCTTCGCGAGTTGTTACTGAAGTCAAGAACAGAGAAATGTGGAACCATGAACTGAAATCATCAGTGTCTGCGTGCATTAGTCTCAAACGCTGGCAGTCTATGTACAGAATAATTGTTTACAAAACTTAATATTTTTAGCGTTATCCAATTTTTTACCTTTACACTTTAAAAAGTCTCGCTGGAAAGATTAAGCGCAATTGAATTACTCAGAAATGTTCATTTTTCTGTGTAAAAATATTAATTTGTTATTAAGCGCCACATATTGGAATCCTGGGGGATTTTCTCCCATTTATGAAATAAATAACATAATTGATTTCCGGAGAAAATTGGATAACGTCTAATGTCGTGCCCAGCTATCCTTTTAACGCATTTTAATAATTAATTCTATTACATGTTTGTCAAATGATTATACCCATCATTGAAGTTGTATTGACTGTATGCTGAATGTTAATATTTGTCAAAGTGTCTAATGGTTTCAGTTTTAATTAAATAGACAACTCATTAATGCAGTATTGTTGTTCCCTCGAGCTCTAATCTAATACACAAATACTAATACTGTCAATTCTCTGGACCTCTCCGAAACCAAGTAATCAAAGTTGGAATACTTTATGCAGGGTTTAAACGTCGTTTTTACCTAGAGAATGATTTTTGAAACATGATACAAAGTGCGTAGCCGAGCAAAAAGATATATTGCAATTCATTTAGTTTGTTACGTCCTCATTTATGATATTTATACATGTATCTATAAATATATATATATTTTGTAACACTGATTGAATTCTTAAGATTTTCTTAAAAGCTCATTTTATAATTTATTGAATTTAATGCTACACCAGTTATTCCATTTACAATTCAGCAAGATCACACATAAACGAAAGGTCTTCCTTCCCTTCATGCACGTTTCAATTTCATATGAACCTTCTTTAAGGAATACTTTTCAGAATCTTTCCATGTGAACCATACGACTCCATCACTATTTTTTGCCTGCGCATGCGTATACCACCCCTTGTGGTAAACCCCATTGAGGTTACTAAGGTAACAAGAATCGAACCACCAACCAGCTCTGTTTTCTGCGGCACAGTTGCGCATGTTCAGGTCATTGTCGGTGTCCTCGGTACTAAACTTCATTCCATTGTGGTAAGTCAGTGAGTCCCCCGCAGTACCGGTATATCCAGACACGCGAAGTGTATACTGATTACTGTGGTCATCTACACTGAATTTGGAGTACTCGGCCCAACCGGACTTTCCCTCCCAGTCCTCTATCATAATCAACAGGCCATATTTCCTTTGCTTCGTTATTAAATGTATCAATTCGTTTCCCAACCAAAAGTCGCCATATAGACTTCCGAATCCGAATTTGTATTCTAACCAACTTCTGTCAAAATTCTGAAGACCGTCCTCGCGTCTTTGAAACACTATAAAATTTCCATCAAAAAAGTCACAGTAAACATTGAAAGGGTACGAAGAATCGCGAGGCTGTATTCTGTAAACACCGTTTGTAGAATGGCCAGATTTTAGAACATCGTCACAATCTGAAAATAAAAGCAAAACAATTAATTTTTTGGCAAAGAAGAATAGACATAGATCTAGTTAATCTTATATGAAATGACAATAATAAACGGAGTTCTAAGATATTTGTAACAATATTTGAAATAGCTATCAACTTTCAAAAGAATATGGTTAAAAATGAACTGCGGTTACCTGACGGATACATCTGGTTAGCTTCCGAACCTTTCATACGAACAGCACTTTTATTCTGAATCGCCGCTGTCAAAATGATTTTCTCTACTGCTTTCGTTAAAGAGCTTGCATTTAATTTGTGAGAATCGAGCTGTTTTTCCATGTCGCCGACTTTTTTTGACATCTTCTTAAGCTCTGCTCTCATTTGTACATCATCTTTGGCTGACACAATTTGTCGGAGTGTGTCAAAATTTGAGTTTAAAATCCTGACTGTTTGTGAATTATGGTCAAGAGAAGTTTTAAAATCGTTCACCGATTTCTTTAAAGTTGCCGTTTTATCTTGTAAATGAGTGGTAAGGTTAGTAACATCATTATGGTCTCGTTTCAGGTAGGCTATTTCCTTGTGGATATCAAACATGTCTCTTTTAATCATAATCCACTCAGATTTCAAATCACTGACGGATGTACGAAGTGTGTGTAACGTCACATGACCGCTATCTTCTAGCGCCCTCTCTTGTTTTAATCTCAGCTTCCGGTCTGTCCGCCTTAACAGCTTGTTTTCTAAATGAGTTAAGCGTCGTGCAAAGTCATTAAGTCGAAAATTTAAGTCGACAGGTTGATTTGATTCATTATTGGCAGCTTTTTCTTTATATTCTTTTAGTTTTGATTTTATCAACTCCAATTCAAGCTGATTGGACTTATTTTGAATACACCTCAGCTCGTGTAGGTCAGCATGTTTAAGTTTCAAGATTTCCAAATCAACATACGAGGACAAATTCGAAATTTTCAATTCAATCACTTGTAATCTACTCTGGGTGTCCTTGTCGGGGTACCAAACATCAAAGTTGTACGAGCAGGAATCAGCGTTCGCATTAACACTCGAACAAATCACAACGACGCATGTTGCGTAAAGTCCAGGATAAACATTCATCATGCCTCTCTCTCCAGGAAATGAGTTCTTCTGGTCGGCTTATGGACTTGTTACTGTGATTAAAACATCATTTTGCAAGAGTGGTGCAAAACATTATTGAACTCTCTTGAATCAATCACTTCCCCTAATATCAATTCTCCAATTTTACGGGAGGATTTTTACATCAGTTTGGTGGTCGATAGTCCGACAGTGTAACGCTAAGTAATGGCCCTGTTATAGATTTTTTTTTCTGATGGTGCCCTAAGATTCTTCAAGTCACGTAGGAAAACATGATGGCCTTTAATTTAAAACGCATTGGTCTTGATAATTTTTGCGATTGGTGAGAATTGATAAAATATTCAACAGACATCTGTATTTTGCTTGGAATTCCAATGGTCCGTATATGATCAGTTAATTAGAATCAATAACCCGGAATACGGACACAGAGCTCAACCCTTCATAGTAAAACTTTTTATGAGTTAAAAACAACTGTAACAAAGTTATTCCTTTCTATGTACACGTATGTGACAAGGTCAATAAAAAATACGCATTGGAATACTTAAATACTGTGTAAAAAAAAATCAGGTCTGGCTTCCAACCAAAAAAAAAAACCATTTGCATATACAGTTCTATATATATACTTTACAATATATCTTTCAGTTTAGAAGACGCATACAGCTTCAGTTCTTTCTCTTGAAATAATAAGGATGAATTGACTGGAAATGTTGGCTAAATATTATCTACCATTGAGGTATGATTCCCTTTGTTACAAAAGTTTCTTGCCAAGACGAAAAAACAGAAAAAATCAAGATAAAACAATTTCAGAATATGAAAACTGGGGGGAGGGGGGTATGTTTGTTAACTAATTACTATACTATAATTTAGAGTCGGCGGTCTGTGGACCAATCTAATCAGTTAAGGGGCGTAAAAGATAAGAACTAACAAAATAAATGCTAACAAAAATAAGCATTTCTAAAATCTAATTTTATTAAAAAGAATGATTCTGCATCTGACTTGGGGACTTTTTCCGAAATTGTCTCGAAAAAGTGTCGAGTTTAATTCATTATCCTGTTACTTGATATGTCAATATAGGTAATTTTCAAGATTCAAGAAAGTTAAAATTGACAAATTTAGCCTACAGCATAGAGGTTGTCACTTATATTTCTTACTTCTCGCCATTTCTCACAAATTACAGTTCATATTGGAGAACATGATAGCTTTCAACTATGTAACTGAATATGATTAAAAAATGTTTGTTTTTTTTCAAATAAGGAAATGGAGGCTTTTAATAAAGTGGGAAAACATGACATAGCTAATATCGTGAATATAACACCTTACACGCTTGATTATTTTTGCAAAGTTCTAGAAAAAATGTTTGCTTGTATCCTCAAGGAAGGTGATCAAATGTCGGTTCTTTGTCTGAGAAATGAAGGATATTTAATTTGGTTTAACTTTGATTTGCTTGCGTTGGATGAAACTTCTTTTCAATATTCCACAAAGTAGGTGTCATTTGTTGGCTTTCGTCTTATCTTATAATTTTTCTTCTTGGCTTAATGTATTGAACTGGAATTTAGTATACAGATTTATAATGATAAGAATATCTAGGTCAAGTCTTGTGACCATTTTGAATAGAGTCATGCCCCTTGAATGGACGAAGCATACCGAAACGAAACGAAGAAAAAGTAAAGAAGAAAGTTTTTCAAATCAATGTTTACAATTATACATAATGAGTAACTGCATATGGACTATCTTCATTTCATATAAAATTTATATCGTTCAAATATTATTATAATTATTTTATATTTAAACACTGTAACAAATTCAATTCAATTCCTTGAGATACCCCTATTGTGTGAGTGTAAATAGTTGCATTGGATTTATCCCGTGGGGAGCTCCCCGATTAGCTATTTTATCTATATGAGAGCTCGTGTTCGGGTAGTACCCAGAAAGTAACACCCACGATTAGACCATTTTGGCTTGTTCAGAAGTTGCCGGGGTTGGTGCTCAAAAGATCATCAGGTATTTACGGGAATGAAAGTGTAATTTGTAAAATGTGTTTATATACTAGTAGTTTGAATCTACACATTTAGTATGGTTGTTTTTCACTATTTTTCACCTAGGGTCCTATTTCCTCGGGCTTTCGTACCGTTTCGTGAACGACACAGGACTTGGGCGGGGTAATCTAATTCCATTGACAATAGCCAGTCCAGGGTTAGCTGTAGATCTGTAGCTTTATGGTTTTATATATTTGTCCTTGACAATAACGCTACAGATCCCGTAATGCAAAAAAGGTGCAATTTACGGCGCGATATTTTTTGTGCACTTTTGGGGATAATTTCTCCACTTTCCAGCAACGATATGTGAACTACCTTTCAATCCTTCATTCTAGACATATTCTGTAGCCAATATGTATATTTTATCCATCTCCCAACCATTTTTAGTTGTCTCTACAGGCAATAAACTCGCTGAAGTGAATTTTCAGCAATCTAACAAATAATTTTAATCAAGTGAGTGTATCACTTGTAGAGATGACTATAAAGAGTTGGGAGGTTGATAAAATATACAGATTAGTTAAATAATGAGCCTAGAATAAGGTCTTGATTTTTTAAAAGGCTAGTTTTAGCTTAAATTTTGGATTTTTTAGTAGTTATAGTTTGTGAATATGTCATAGAAAAATATTTCAATAAAAAAAAGTCAAAGAGCCCTTGGAGTACGGAATACGGAAGGGGGGGGGGGTCCCGTCCCCAAGCACCTGTGATTAGATGTTCTTGAAAAACTTAGTGACAGTCTCAAAAAATCTTTTTGAGTAAATACAATAAAAACATGAATATCATTCCTCTTTTTATACTGGAATTTATGAAAATTTTGGTACCAGTAAAAGTTGCCTAAATGTTGGGATTTTTTTTTATTGAAGACCGGCGATTGGCCGTTATTAATATTCCCCACTTTAAGCGGAGGACATCAAACGAGCAAGCCTAGCCAGCTTTGTCTCTTTCCGAAGTATCCGTTGCATGCCTTAACAAGTCAGTTCGCTAATTAGCATCGGGATCGAAATGATCAAGTAAAAACGAAAGTAAAATCAGGAAAAACTTCGAAATCTGTAAACCAAATATCAATTTGAAAGAAAATAGTATGACGTTTTATTATAAAGGTATGACTTACGAAATGAAACAGTATTATTTATTTACAGAATGGACACCATCAAATAAGGGTGCACACCCGTGAATATCCGAGGACACGCATGCTCAAAAGATATCGCAAGGGGTGGAAAGTGGAACGTTGGTGTCAGAAATGAAAACAAGTGGAGAGTAGTGTATTGACCGAGGTAAAGTTATTTGTATTATTCGGAAATCATTTTATTAGGCTTTTTTTGACAAGCCTGCAAATGTGGTTATCTTTATTGTCACTTAGAGAACGGTTATTTCCAGTTTTACACATCGTCGGAAACCCACGGGCGATCTCGTCTTTACTTAAATTAAGTAAAGACGAGATTATGAGTAATAGTTAGTGATAAGTAACTTATCACTTATTATGACTGATAAGTAAAGACGAGTTTGTGGTTGAGTTCCCTGTATCCCTGATCATCCGTAGGTTTCCGACGATGGTTGTTACAATGCTCTTTGAAAAATTACGCAGTGCGTTTAACCATGTTAACTTGAGCCCACTCATTCTACCCAAAAATATGACCAATTAAGCTTTTTATGTCGCTTACAAATTTACCGTTTTAATCTAACAGGGCAGGGATTTATCAGTGCTTTCTCGCGCAGTGCGTTTAACCATGTTAACTTGAGCCCACTCATTCTACCCAAAAATATGACCAATTAAGCTTGTGGTTATCTTTATTGTCACTTAGAGAACGGTTATGTCCAGTTTTACACATCGTCGGAAACCCACGGGCGATCTCGTTTTTACTTAATTTAAGTAAAGACGAGATTATGAGTAATAGTTAGTGATAAGTAACTTATCACTTATCATGACTGATAAGTAAAGAGGGTTTGTGGTTGAGTTCCCTGTATCCCTGATCATCCGTAGGTTTCCGACGATGGGTGTAACAATGCTCTTTGAAAAATTACGCAGTGCGTTTAACCATGTTAACTTGAGCCCACTCATTCTACCCAAAAATATGACCAATTAAGCTTTTTATGTCGCTTACAAATTTACCGTTTTAATCGAACAGGGTGCCTGGTGTTGAATGAATGAAAATGCCTGTTAGGGTTCGTACTACTGTTTATTAACAATGATAGAAGTAGAAATAATGTCCATTTTGAGGGAATAGGCAAGCTCCCACATAATTATGTACACATAATGATTGACTGGGAGTCAAAATGATAACAGCTAGAAGATGAAGAAAATGTCAAAGTCAGTAAGTCAAAGCCGTCACATATATGTAAAAGATTTGACTTTGATAATTTCTTCATATTATTATATATACAAAATCAATATAACCTCTCTGCTAACTATCTTGACGAAGAGTGACTAGAAAAGAAAAACGAGACTATTTGGTGTGAATTCGACAAACCAATAAAACACAAGAACACAAAACTAAAACCCAATAGAAACAAAGAACATGTAGGACTTATAACCAGGACCTTAATTATGACCCTAAAGGCAAATAACAGGGTAGCATTGGATGTTACACCTGAATGAACATTAGAATTATTTAATAAGCTGAAATGAAAATATATACTATTAGAATACAAAATAATTTAATATTTATTAATTTATTAGAAATTAATTAATAAATCCATCATGCATCATAAATACATAATGTAGCTTACCTATAGATTTTTAGATTGATTTCAACTCTAAAACTCAAGTAACTGGATTTTCTCATAAAGAAGAAAAACTGTTGGTTGTTTATACGGTTCTTTTAATTTAGAAAATGATGAATGCATACATATAGATATAGTTCATGTGCATCAACCCTACAAAACAGGTTAACATAATTAATATCTCATATAAAATTAACATAGGTCAATATTTTAATAATCACAAATATTATTCCATTAGCAAAAGATCTATATTACACTGATATTGCTATTCATTTTTTACTCATTAATATTATCACTTCATAATTCACAATTAAAGGGAAATAACTCATATTTCTCCATATGCATAAAATCAAGTAAATTTATGTAACATGTAATTTACCAGAAGTATTTACAAATCTCAAAATGAGTAATTTTTAGCTCACCTGAGCCGAAGGCTCAAGTGAGCTTTTCTGATCACATTTTGTCCGTCGTCCGTCCGTCCGTCTGTCTGTCTGTCTGTCTGTCCGTCCGTCTGTCTGTCCGTCTGTAAACTTTTCACATTTTCGACTTCTTCTCAAGAACCAATGGGCCAATTTTGACTAAACTTGGTACAAAGCATCCTTGGGTAAAGGGGAATTTAAATTGTTAAAATGAAGGGACATATCCCCTCGCAAGGGGAGATAATCAAGAAAAGACAAAAATAGGGTTGGGTCATTAAAAAATCTTCTTCTCAAGAACCACTGGGCCAGTAAAGCTGAAACTTACGTGGAAGCATCCTGGGGTAGTGTAAATTCTAAATTGTTCAAATCATGACCCCCGGGTTAAGGGCGGGGCCACAATGGGGAATCAAAGTTTTACATAGAAATATATAGGAAAAATCTTTGAAAATCTTCTTCTCAAGAACCACTGGGCCAGTAAAGCTGAAACTTATGTGGAAGCATCCTGGGGTAGTGTAGATTTTAAATTGTTCAAATCATGACCCCCGGGGAAAGGGCGGGGCCACAATGGGGAATCAAAGTTTTATATAGAAATATATAGGAAAAATCTTTGAAAATCTTCTTCTCAAGAGCCACTGGGCCAGAAAAGCTGACACTTATGTGGAAACATCCTGGTATAGTGTAGATTCTAAATTGTTCAAATCATGACCCCCGGGAGAAGGGCGGGGCCACAATGGGGTATCAAAGTTTTACATAGAAATATATAGGAAAAATCTTTGAAAATCTTCTTCACAGGAACCACTGGGCCAGAAAAGCTGACACTTATGTGGAAGCATCCTGGTATAGTGTAGATTCTAAATTGTTCAAATCATGACCCCCGGGAGAAGGGCGGGGCCACAATGGGGAATCAAAGTTTTACATAGAAATATATAGGAAAAATCTTTGAAAATCTTCTTCTCAAGAACCACTGGGCCGGGAAAAGTGAAGCTTATGTGGAAGCATTTTGGTGTAGTGTAAATTCTAAATTGTAGGAATCATGACCCCCGGGGGAAGGGCAGGGCCATTATAGGGAATCAAAGTTTTACATAGAAATATATAGGAAAATCTTTGAAAATCTTCTCAGGAACCACTGGGCCAAAAAAGCTGAAACATATGTGCCCATGGAAGGATCATGGGGTAGTGTAGATTTCAAAATGTCTAAATTATGATCAAGAGGGTAGGGTGGGGATGCATTATGTATAACAAGGGGGAAATCTGGTAAAGAACAGAATGGTCCAAGCTTCTCAGGTGAGCGATGTGGCCCATGGGCCTCTTGTTATTAATAATTAATGTCAGGGTTTGAATTGTCTTTTGGTAGTTTAATTTGATGACACTGGGAAAACACACACTTTTTAACATTGGGGTATTATTATATGATTAAATGTAAAAATGTGTAAATAATGATATAGCAAATTATTTTAAACTCTAAGTTTATATTCATTTAAATAATAACAAGATTTTCCCAGTTTTATTTCAACCAAATATAGGGTATCAAGTACAAAAAATTATAGAAATTTGGTCTCTCTCTTAGAGTTACCCCTCTTTGTATAGTTGCATGCAACGATCTCCCTCTATCTGTCAATCTGATTAAAATCAGATCCTTTGATCCGCTCACATGGATCGCTACATGAGTAGGTGTGGAGAGGATCTTACAAAAACAAAGACCTAAAAACAAAACAAAAGCAAGTACTTATTATATTTCTAAACAGAAAAGACTGTGGTTGTTTCTCTCGGCAGGCTACAGAAACTAGGTCACAATTTTCCGTTCGTGTATGCTTCTGTAACTGTATTCCGAGATACTTCTAAATTCTCGGAAGCGAACATGATTTGATTGGATAATTGAAAGGTCACCAGGAGATCACCCTGAATGGGGTTTCTTCAGATCCTTGTGCAGCGATCTATGTGAGCGGATCAAAGGATCTGATTTTTATACTTGATAAATCTCATAAAATAAGAAAAGTTATTTTCTTATGAAAATATTACATCATAATATTAATTTATTTACGCTAAACTTTAGAGAAACTTGTACCACGCTATATGAAGTGCTTGCGGGGAAATGGTAGCGTCATATTTCTATGACGTGAACATTAAGTGCATGTTGCGTCAGAGATCAGAAAGTTGTAAAGAGTGAATCAGATTGTATATCAGCCAAATTTAAAGGAAAATTAATCAAATGTTGTTTTTTTTCAGTGGCCATGACATCTCCCGGCTTTGCTATGGATGACCCTGATTTTCCTCTTTTAAGATGTACTCCAAATTGCACCAAACTGGTTCTGTTCTTTGGTTGGTTAAACGCCAGTCCACGAGCTGTAAAGCGCTATGTCGATCTCTACCACAGTTGTGGCTACGATCTGCTATACATTCCTGGCCATGTGACACAGTTTGTGTGGCCCCCCAACTCTTTAAAGCTAGCTGGGATGTTGTTAGAATATGTGGAGAAACTGTCCGTATACCAAGACATTCTATGTCACGCTATTTCAATCGGGGCATACAATTATACCAGCTGTCTAATGGTTTTAAAAGACAGTCCAGATCAGTACAATTCCTTGAAGGCACGCCTTCGTGGGATAATCTTCGACAGTCTGACCCTGGGGTCCACAGAGAGGATGAAGAATGGGGTAAAACACGGACTGACACAAAACCGACTGCTCCAATTTCTTATCCCTCGATTATTGTCACTTTACTTTTGTTTGACATATAAACACACTCTTAAGTTTTTTGAAAGAGGAGTAGACATTTTTATCGAGTGCCCTCTGCATATGCCAACGCTGTTTGTGTACAGTCGAGACGACCCGATGTGTGATGCTGACACAGTAGATGACATCATTAAAAAATGGCGGAAAGAGTTTGATTTTACTGTTTCATTTGTGTGTTGGTCGAAGTCGAAACATACAATGCATATTAAAGAACATGAAAAAGATTATATGGAGGCATTCAGAGATTTCATGAACTGCGTTCAACAGCAATCTAATAGTCCACAACGCAAATCTAAACTCTGAGGAGGAAAGCTCAACTGTTCTCAATAGATTTCTTTTTTTTTTTAAACGTTTAAACTTTGAATTTCCACAGCATTGGATTCAAATTGTAAATAGTGCATGATCTTTCAAAAAAGAAAAATGATATTTCAATACAGGTTATTCGAGTTGGTATGTCCCCGATATTAAAATTCTGAATCCGCAAATACATAAATCGCTTCATCTCAGAATATCCCACTACATGTACATGTATCTGTGCTAATGAAAATATAAAAGAGGGAAAATACATCAGCAGTTTTAATGTTATCTTTTAAAAAAATATTTTTCCTAGAAAAATGTACTTCTGATAAAAATATTGTACATATTAAACATTACTACAGTTTGAAAATTGTTTCAATTTTACCGGTATATAAAATATATTTAGGTGCTTTAGGACTATAATGTTATCAATAACTATCAAATATATTGGCTAAAAAATAAGAGTTATCGTTTGTATCTCATTATTTGGCTCGTAAGCCGTGGAAAGACAAATTATTGGGCATGTAAGGATTATTAACTTCGGAAGTTATCTCTCTTATCACTTAGATTTCATGTTGGGAATAGATATTCCATTGATCGACCGTTTTGAAATCGCTCTATAAGCATGTGAAATTAATTTTTATGGGGTTATTATAATAGTAATAATGATGTCAAGAAAAGAACAAAAACTAAAGCTAACAATGAAAAAAGTCTTTATTTACAAAAAAAATATATAATTGATATTATTGATGTTTTCCTGCAGATTGGTAAAAAGTTTTGATTTTCTTTGAAAAACAAATACTAATTCTCAATTAATTTTGAATTTATTGAAACAGTTTATATAGACTTTTTGCCTAAGTGTTCTGAAAATACAATCTATATTTAAATAATAAAACTGATCATGAATAAATTTTACAACTTGAAGTTTTATTTTTATATGATTCAGGGGTATATAGTTTTTGTCCTGTCCATTGCGTCTATCTGTCTGTGTATAAAGAAATTGCCTTTTGCTGTTGATTGGTTGGAGCTGGGATGCTCATTCCTTCGTGGAATCTGATCCCACCTCTGTTTTCATAATCCTTGGTTAATGTGTTTAATAATTTGCATTATTTAAACGCACCGGGATATATGTCTAATGCTGCTTTTATTTATAGATATGGGGATGATCCACCTTGTGGAGTCTTTGTTAATCTTTTATTTATAGATATGGGGATGATCCACCTTGTGGAGTCTTTGTTAATCTTTTATTTATAGATATGGGGATGATCCACCTTGTGGAGTCTTTGTTAATCTTTTGCACATTGAAAGATGAACAGACACACATTTCAAGATATATTATAATTAAAAAAAAAACGTTAGTGAAAAACAGTTATCCTCGTAGGGCAGCCCTACAGCGAAGAGTGAAGTTTTTCAAATGCAAGTCAAGATTCAAGGTCAAATTTGTTGGTATCCAGACAAAGGTCTTATCACAAGGAATTTGAAATTTGAAAACCTTAGTGCTAACTTTAAAAAAAATATGGCCAAGGTTAAAGTTTTTAAAAAGTGGGTCAAACTCTAAAATCAAGGTTAAAAGTACAAAAGATTTATATCCATTGAAAGGTAATTGGACACAGATTTGAAGTTATTATTTTCTCTATAATATTACGACTTATATATTTTAATAGCATTTCACACAAAAATTAATTAAAAATCTTATTTCGTTTAAAAGATATTGAAATTTCAAATTTTTCGGCGGGTTTGATTGACATATCCTTGCACTCTCACAAATTTAATTTTATTCTTAATCCTTAGGAAAAGTGGCAATCTCGTTTTGTATAAATGAAAAATATTATTACTATAATCCAGAAAATTCAGAGTAGACACGTTCGAAAGCAAAACAAACACACAATATATTGTCAGTCCGTGCAGTTGTGGTAAGCAGACTGTGACGATTGAACGCACCCGGTGAATTCTAAATATAAACAATAACAGAACTCGAGCCCTGTTTACAAAAACTGTGTACATAACACGAGTGTGCTCGATTTGCTAAACTCTGTACGCATCTCTTAGTTCGGAATGACGATACTTGTGAAGGTGTTTTGCTTTCTAACATTTCTACTCTGAATAAAATTATTTTTCTTGATAAAAGTTTTAATATTTCTCATTAAAACACATCAAAATTGCCACTTTTCCTAAGGATTAAGAATAAAGTTAAAATTTGTGAAAGTGCAAGGATGTGTCAATCAAACCCGCCAAAAAATTTAAAGTTTTAATAACTTTTAAATGAAATAAGATTTTTAATTAATTTTTGTGTGAAATGCTATAAAATATATAATTCGTGATATTATACAGAAAAAATGAGAAAATATTAACTTCAAATCTGTGTCCAAGTACCTTGAAAGGTCTTGTCACAATAAATGCGCCCGTACGAGTGAACTTTAGTCTGAGAGTCCTAACACCAACTGTTCAAAAGTTCTGGGCAAGATTAAAGTTTGATATTTTTTTAAATTGTAGGTCAAACTCCAAGATCAAGAGGTCAAAGAACAAGGTTCAATTATGGCCTTTTGTGGCCCTGTGGATTTCTGAAAAGCTGAAACTGCTTAATTTTAGTTAACAATGCATTAGAATATCATTTAGATCTTTGGTGATTGCATGCATGTCTATCTATAGCTGCAGATCTGTAGCTCTCCGAAAAAAAATATTGATAGACCGGAGAGCTACAGTGCCACCCATTGAAAAAACTGTATATTTATTGCGCACAAAAAAGTGCGCTCGGTTCTAGATTTTTTTTCTTCGTTTTTAAAACTGTAATCCCAAAATATTACTAACCGTGTGTTCCTAACATATTCTTTCGTTGTTTCTACAACCAAACATTCCTCATAATTGTTGTTAATAGTCCTCCTGACCCTGATGTTGTAATCATAGAACATTTCGCTTATTTATACTGCCATTTTGGTTTCATAGATAATTCGGTCCAATATGCTTCGTTCAAATGTCAACTACGAGAGTAATTGATTGAGGATAAAGGAATCTTTTGAAATCTTTCCTTTTTTGCAATTGAGGTAAGAATTTGGAAGAATTAATCAAGAACCGAGCGCACTTTTTTGTACGCAATAAATATACAGTTTTTTTCAATAAGTGGCACTGTAGCTCTCCGGTCTATCAATATATTTTTTCGGAGAGCTACAGATCTGCAGCTAGTCTATCTATCCAAAATGACGTCATTTTATGCCTAGTCCATGCATTAAAAGACATGTTTTATTTTTAGATCATAGGGTGCGCTCATTCTATTTTTCTTCTCTAGAAGAACTCATATATACCTGTTTAAAATAAAATTCAATAACATAGCAATTCCGTAAAGCCTGTGTTCCAAGACCTGGAGTTTAAGGAGAAAATTTACATAGGAAATGAAAGTACTTAGTCTCTACTTTATTTTAATGTTTAAAAAGGAACATAAAGTATTAGTCAATAAATTGGTATATTTGCAGGGCCGTGTTATGCATGCATAAAGTGAACCGAGCTCTTTGGTGATAAAAAAAATTCCTTCTTTGTACAAAGATAAAACAAAAATTCACATTTGGACTCTGGTTATAGGGCGGGGCTCAAATCAGGAATCTTGTTTTCACTTTAGATGTAGTCACCCGCGTGGCGCAGTGGTTAGAGCGTCTGCTCTAGAGTCGTGAAGTAAGGAGTCAATCTTTACTTCGCGGGTTCGAATGCCACTAAAAGTGAACCGAGCTCTTTGGTGATTCCCGAAGAAAGGTCTTGTTGAAGGAAATCTTCAATAACGGTGGCATAGAAAATTCCTTCTTTGTACATAGATACAAAAATTTCACATTTGGACTCTGGTTATAGGGCGGGGCTCAAGTCAGGAATCTTTTTTTCATATTAGATGTAGTCACCGGCATGGCGCAGTGGTTGGAGCGTCTGCTCTAGAGTCGCGAATTAAGGAGTCAATCCTTACGTCGCGGGTTCGAATCCCACTGTGGGACGTGAATACTTGTCCTTCAGATGAGACCGTATAAACCGAGGTCCCGTGTCGCAGTAAGTGCTGGCACGAAAAAGATCTATCCAAGCTCAATGGCCGTGAGTGGGCTTATTTTATTTTGTACCAGTTGACCAGAGGGTATATTAAATTTATTAAGTAAAATAAAGAGTTGTTTAGTTTTCTTAACTTTCTTAATTCTTGGTAAATATTATTTTTAAATTAAGAAAATATGTACTAGTATCTCTTTCTCACAAGTTCTTTATTGTAACAAGAACATCATTTTTGTCAGCTTCAATTGTAACTGGTCATTGCTATTCATGGGCAAGATTTGCTACTAATTCTTTAACATAACGACTAAATTACAGTAACAAAGACTAAACTGGTACCAGGGATTACTTCGCAAGGCGCATTAATCGACTGAATACGTAAGCAGGCTGGGGTAATAAACATCGAAATAGCTGACGTCGAAAATATAAATCCCCAATCCATCAAGCTTCGCAAACGCGACCTTTACTGGGCGTCTGCTGTAGTGTTAAGACAGATTCCTCTTTAAAACTTCAAAATTAAACCTATTCTCTAGACCCCACAACTTTGTGTATTACTAGTATTTTTAATACATGCATAAATGGCAAATTACAACCCAAAATTTAAGTAGGTCTCTTTAAACATCTAAATTTTGAATCCAAAACCAAAGCAAAACCCAATTGGAATCTGATATGCCCTGAAGCAATTGGATGGGGGTAGGTGGGGGTTGATAGTAAATCAAAGCTAATAGCGGTAAATTGGCTACCTTAACTATACAGAATGTTTTGGTACACTTGAATTATACGTTTCCATTATACACCTTTTTTCATCGAAAATTGGGTAAATTTTCTAAAAAATGAAGTCATATACATGTTTAATCATTCATTTAGAAAAGCTGTCGATTATCATCATTATCATCATTAGCAAGCTGGCTGTCTGTTACTTTTTATGAGAATTTTTTGAATTATTTTGTCTTTGTTTGGGTCGAGGTCGAAAGTTAACATCAATATCGCACGAGGCAATCTTACAGGGGGTGTGCCTGATTACAGAAAATTGAGTACGGACTTAAAAAGGTCTCATTAAAGACATCGACTGGACTCTCCACAGGCTGGGAAGGATCGATGGGTAATGATATAGTGAGCCAAGTTACTGGAATAATACGTCTGACGGGCCAGAAACGTCTGTCACTGATAACGTGTGCTCACTTCCGGTAAAATGTATCCAATAATTAAAAGTCTTATGATTATTGTTTTAAAGAACTTACGACAGGTTTCCGATTGGCGCATACCTGTTTATATTACAAAGGAAAACACTTATTTTTAACCGCATGATTATTTCAGTTAAACAAGTATAAATTAACTTATCATCACGAAAAATACTTCTTTTTAAGATATTTACAGTTTCCTATTCAAATTAATGCTTTCGAAGCAATTGTTTTTAACAACCCTCGTAATTTTTGTTCCAATCGCTTCTACGTACTAGTGTATTTGAAGGATTCCAATCATTGGCGACAGATTCCGATGAGCATTTCAAGAAGTTATATGACTACTATATATATCTGAGAAAAGTGTAAACTACTAGAAAAATAGTAATTTTTTATTCCTATATTTTGTTTCAAACTTTTAGGAATAATACCAATGAGGATGTGTCATGTCATTTATGTTTCCAATTCAACAATTAACGTACAGTTCTCCATCTAATGATCAGTTAAATGATAGATATCCAAATCAGACATTTTCTGGAGCGAAAGTCCTTAATATTTCCGAGCAATTAAAACCATCTACAATGTCTGGCAGCCGCACTGATCTTTGAATCATTTACTCATTCACATTACTTTTGAAAATTTTATAATAGTGAAAGACTGTTTTTCAAGGCATTTAAAATAAAATATATAATAATCACACCCTATAGTAGTGAAGTGCATGTATATTTGAAACTCATCTTTCTAAATATTATCAATTTACTATTTTTCTACATAATATTTATTGGACATATCTATTAAGATTTTATTTTTGGGTTCGATTATTACTTCTCTCTGCGAAAATTCTGTAACTTAAGAAACCTTTCTGTATCCATAACACTGAACAAATTTTGGAGTCCATTTTGTCCAAAAGATTACTACACAAGTTTGCATGCAAAGTGGTTTTAACGAACAGATTCTATTGTTTGAGATTATTACAAAATGATCCTTTTTAAAGGAAAATAGATCTCAGAGCGCATGAAAACCTTAATTATGCATGATGTGGGTGCCTCCCACGTGGTTTTATTACCCGAATGATCACTAAAAGTCAGGGTCTTTTTTTTATCTTAATTCGAATTCGGCACGTAAGAGTACTCTTCAATGGAGATATTTTTCAATCTTTTATATCGAACAATGAAATGACTACTACATGTATTTTTTTGTAATACATGTATACTACTGTTCAAATGAACTAAAAATAACATATAGCTTTTTCAACATTTGAATTAAGAGGAAATAGTTTTAGCTGTATATTGATTACATTTGGGAGACATAATATAAACATGCGATATAAATAGTCGATGGATTGATTGGTTGATTGATGTGTTGTTTTAAGTCACATTATATTTCACTTCAATATAGTGTCGTCACCATGCATATATTGGTGAAGGGCCTAAAAAGACCTTTATACTCGGCGCTTAAGGCCATTGTGTTGTGAGGGTTCTTTTATCGCCCCAACGCATGGAGACTCGATCTTTAGGGTCTCATTCAAAAGACCTGCAACCTTCACTCCCAAAGCCCGAGCCATTGGCGAAGGAACAGTCAGTTGCTACCTATATTTTTTTCGACTTAGAGTGGCCAGTCATGGTTGAGATTCGAACACAGGAATACCGATTTCGCAGATAGCGCTCTTTCGAGCAATCTTCCGTGTTCGGAAGGTCGTGAGTTTGAATCTCGGCCGCGACACTTAGATTCGACAATCAGAAATGGGTAGCAATTGTTCCTTCGTCATGCGCTTGACACCTTGAATGGATGTTGCGAGTCCTTCAGATAATACCTTAAAATCAAGGCCCTGTGTCATGGTAGACGTTGACACGATAAAGAACCCTCACTACTCAATGGCCGCAAGTGCCGAGCAAGGTCTAAATTTGAAGCCCTTCACCGGTATATTGTGACGCCTCTATATGAGTAAAATATTCTCGGATGGGACGTAAAACAATAAAAAAGAACTATCAATCAGTCCGAGCTACTGTGTCGGCTTATTCTCAGTAGTCAAAGCATTCTATCGCTCGCTAGAGTTGCAAGATTGTTCAAGGGCTAGTAGATTGGAAATGAAAAGAGAATTAAGGATCGACTCATAAATAAACAAATATATAAAGAATTTCTAGGGCGGTTTAAAATGATAAATAATGAAATAAGATGTATGGATAGTGCATGTATGTTTGTGTGAAATAAATCGTTTCGAGAGAAGGAATCTATTTTTCAAAGACTTCTGCCTATAATATTCGACACAATGATGTTGGTAATGAACTGTAAGTTAAAAATACTAGTTCATGTAGGTGCCCAAGTTCTAAGACTAATTATCTGGTTGTTCAATGGCAGTTTATTTTTCATTCATGTCTTAAACTTATTACAGTAACACATAAAATACTGGAAATACATGAACTTTAAGGCTAATTAATGGAATGCCTTAACAAAACCAGTTAATCTGACTAAATAAATCCCAAACAAATTCTTTGTACAAGATCCAAAATTGCTCGAAGCTTTTTCTGTGATATTTGATTTATTGTGTTAGAGTTTCTATTTCTCCTTCTGAAATGTAATAGACGCAGAATTGATTTGTTGTTCCATAGAATTTCAATTACTTTTACAGGCTCCCCCGCCAATATGACGTCACAATACTGATCGGTCTAAATATGGTTCCTCCTCGCTGAACTTGGGCATGTTAACAGATGAAGTCTTTCAATCCATAGATCACAAGTACAAAATAATTTTTTTATATTAAGTAACCTGATTTTTTTTTTGTATTGATATTTTACATAACAACCAACACAATTGAGTTTTGCCAAATCGAGTACTCAAAATTAATGTCATTTCAGTGCAAATATTCACATCAAATCTCATTTTCAGAGCTGTTTAATTAAGCTTTGAGATTCTCTGTTTGTTTGTCGTATACAAACACTAAATTGCTTCCAATCTGATTTCTAATTTTCATTTTGTTAACCATGTGGCGATAATTTTAAGCAATGTAATAATACAAGAAATACATGTATTTTAAAATATATATAGAGTATAAAGAAGAGTTCCAAGTTTTGTAAATCCGCCAAAATAATATATATTGTGCCAACAGAGTTATAATTCAAGAATATTTTTATTAAATTAACAAAACATTCTGTTAAAGTATTTAAAATCTAACGATATTACCATTTGAAAAATGTGTTATCTGTCACAATGAGTTTTTTTCTGTTTGTTTGTTTGTTTTTTTTTTGTTTGTTGTTGTTTTGGTTTTTTTTTTTTTTTGTTATTCAAAGCAAATAAGGAATTTAAAACATTAGTACGTACTTCTCACTGATGAGGATAAATTCCTTGATCCTCTTAGAGTGATCTGCCCTTCATTGTAAAGTATTCAAAGTGCTAAATTTATAATTTCAAGGACAAAAAGTAACTGAAAGTAATATTGTATTATACATGCATTATCCCAGTGTAAGTAAACAATTGTGTTCTCTGTTCACTATCATACTTCAGCGTCTTTGAACACTTTCCATGGGGAAATGTTACAGATACACTATGTTGAAAATAATTCAAAAAAATCAAAATGTACACTTCTAAAATATTTTCCCAAAGTTAAGATAATATTTAAATTGATTTGATTGATTAACTTTTTAAACGCTGAGTATGTTGTCTAACTTGATACTTGCATCCCATGTTAGTTAAAAGTTCCCGGATCTGACCGAATACATGTAAATTTACAAGCAGGATTTTGTGGTTTCTCTCTTCAGCGGAACTCTTTCCAGAGTGAACATGTAATTGTTTAAGTGTGGTCTCAGACAATGGACTAAGCATGAGAGCGAGAGCACCCCTCGACCTATCGATCTGGGCCATCGCTCCAGATTATCCCTTAATGTTCGCAATCTGATTAAAAATCCTAGAAGTAGCGTTTTGTATTGAATATAAGTCTCGCTGCATGTTAAATCATTATCTTTCTACGCGTCAATTATTAGTATTAAGCGACGGTGATAAAGATTGCGGCAATGTCTCTTAATGTTTTTTGTGATACAAAAATAAGTCTCATTCTTTTTGGCGAGAGAATTAACTCTTTGGCATATTAAATAAGACCGTTTTCTTGACACTGTTCTGGGAGTCTTGTAATGCCGCATCCCTGTTCGTTGGACATGTATTAATTAAATTTCCAGGGATGTTTCGTGCTTATTCATTTGTTCTTGTATCAGACATCTGCCTGCCCCTCGATCAACGAGAAAGTTTTCCCGGAATTATCCGCGACGTGACCCCGTTGTTCGGATCCAGATATAAGTGGCGATTCGACACTGTGTGTATAGGTGCAAATTGAAAATCCTTGTATGAGAGAGGAAATCCGCGAGATATCAATAATTTGTAAGCTAACCGATGTCTATGAAGCTTATAAAAATGACTGTGCGTACATTCTCTACTAAACCGTAAAAAAAATGAATGAATGGGGAAAAATTGTGGTTAGAGAAGGTTTTCTGCATCAAAAATATCGCCTCCATTTTAGTACTATGATAAGGGGCTCTTTTAATGCTGATCTCGGAATGATTTCGGCTTCTTTCCTTGCAATTTCAATAGAGATCGTTAAACTGTATCTTGGACAATTTGTATGATGTGTTTTGACATAAATTCAATATCAAACTCTCAATGCAGATTAAAAATCAGTTCTTGAATCTATATAGTCCTCCATCTATGACAGTTTTTGGTCTATTGGACAAATGCTATCGGTATCTGTTTTCTTTTCCGTTTTTTTTTTCAAAATCGAACAGCCAGCTGGTCATAGTTAATTATACATCAATCGCCTCACTAGCTAGCTCAGACTGAATAACATATCAATTGCACGCATATTCTCTTGTGCGTGACGATGTGTGTGTGTGTTTGCATTACTCCAATTTTCATAATATATAATGAAATTATAGAAATAAATTAATTAAATAAAATTAGTTAACATTTGAACTAATAATGATTTAAATATTTATAATGATAAACCTGAATGAAGCAAATTTGCTTGGCTTTTTAATTCAATGTCTGTTAAAATAAGAGGCACATGGCCATGGGCCATGACGCTCACTTCAGTTACTATGGCCCAGCAGACCTTTCTCAATATATATTCATATGTTTAAGTAAGGAATATATTGTGGACCATCCACCATAACAAATTGGGCCAACTCTACAAAGGTTTGCTTCCATATAAATAATAGCATCTATTTGTGTATACAAATTAATTAAAATAGATGCCTTTATTTTACGAGAAAAGTATATTTGAAGGGACCTTTATCCTAGTTTATAGGTCCCAAGTATTTGTTATTTGAACGTTGGCTTTTAAGGGTCGGGTTCGGTTGACACATCAAGTGTAGTATATAAAAGGTCGGGATTGTTATTCACATTCCTTTCTCCTGAACCTTTCGAAGGTAAAGACGCATAACAATTGATTGCAATAAAATACATGAAATGTTGTTTTGTAACTTTAAAAACCCGCCCTCCCACTACCTTTTTTAGAATGTTAGCCTTTTTCGCTAAGTAAAGAATGATGTTCTGCTGCTTGGTTTTTTGCTTTATTTTGTAGTGAAACAGCTTTGATCTGCACATCCGAGATGAATACCTTATACCCATAGAAAAAATATCCTGGTGCTGTCTAAGGAAAAGTTAAAGTGAAGAATCTACCACATGATGCCCACATCAAGTCCATTGCCAGCTTTTAGGATTGTGCTAAACATGCATTAAACTGTCTCTGTGCAATATGCGTACCGAATAGTGTTGCCAAATTGTAAAACTTTCTATCGTTTATAAAATCGAATCGGTAGCATAAAGTCGATCATAGGATTGTTATTTTGAACTAAAAGAAACCGTCGTGGCACTTTTTCAAGGAGAAGTCATTAGTATGTAGCGTCTGCGCACACCAAGTCAACTGATAACTGAATGTTTGTGTGAAACTTGTAATAAACTGTCACCTTGTTGAAATGCTAATGCTAGTGTAAACTAAGCTAATAAGCTTACTCTTGGTGACAGTAATATATACTTTAGAACTGTACTACATCGTACAGGTTTGAAATATGAAAAATGTTGATATTTGAAGTTTGAGATGTTTGATCTATGAAGTTTGAGATATTAATGATATTGATATGCAAGATTTGATCAAATAAGTTGATATGCTTGATATTGGAATTTGAGATATGACATATTGATTGATTGATTTGATTGATTGATTGATTGATTGATTTGAACAATTTGTATGTGTGCTGACCCTCCGCGGTTAACCCGGGACGGTTAGAAAAAAGAAACACACATTGTTGATCTTTGAATTTGGTGGGTTTGCCCAATTGAAATGGCATCCCACAATTTTGTATTGTGCCACGGCCAATATCCGCCACAATAAATAAGTATAAATTCTATATTGAGTTTTGTGTCAATTTTCTCTGTATAAATAATAGCATCTATTTGTGTATACAAAATAGATGCCTTTATTTTACGAGAAAAGTATATTTGAAGGGACCTATATCCTAGTTTATAGGTCCCAAGTATTTGTTATTTGAACGTTGGCTTTTAAGGGTCGGGTTCGGTTGACACATCAAGTGTAGTATATAAAAGGTCGGGATTGTTATTCACATTCCTTTCTCCTGAACCTTTCGAAGGTAAAGACGCATAACAATTGATTGCAATAAAATACATGAAATGTTGTTTTGTAACTTTAAAAACCCGCCCTCCCACTACCTTTTTTAGAATGTTAGCCTTTTTCGCTAAGTAAAGAATGATGTTCTGCTGCTTGGTTTTTTGCTTTATTTTGTAGTGAAACAGCTTTGATCTGCACATCCGAGATGAATACCTTATACCCATAGAAAAAATATCCTGGTGCTGTCTAAGGAAAAGTTAAAGTGAAGAATCTACCACATGATGCCCACATCAAGTCCATTGCCAGCTTTTAGGATTGTGCTAAACATGCATTAAACTGTCTCTGTGCAATATGCGTACCGAATAGTGTTGCCAAATTGTAAAACTTTCTATCGTTTATAAAATCGAATCGGTAGCATAAAGTCGATCATAGGATTGTTATTTTGAACTAAAAGAAACCGTCGTGGCACTTTTTCAAGGAGAAGTCATTAGTATGTAGCGTCTGCGCACACCAAGTCAACTGATAACTGAATGTTTGTGTGAAACTTGTAATAAACTGTCACCTTGTTGAAATGCTAATGCTAGTGTAAACTAAGCTAATAAGCTTACTCTTGGTGACAGTAATATATACTTTAGAACTGTACTACATCGTACAGGTTTGAAATATGAAAAATGTTGATATTTGAAGTTTGAGATGTTTGATCTATGAAGTTTGAGATATTAATGATATTGATATGCAAGATTTGATCAAATAAGTTGATATGCTTGATATTGGAATTTGAGATATGACATATTGATTGATTGATTTGATTGATTGATTGATTGATTGATTTGAACAATTTGTATGTGTGCTGACCCTCCGCGGTTAACCCGGGACGGTTAGAAAAAAGAAACACACATTGTTGATCTTTGAATTTGGTGGGTTTGCCCAATTGAAATGGCATCCCACAATTTTGTATTGTGCCACGGCCAATATCCGCCACAATAAATAAGTATAAATTCTATATTGAGTTTTGTGTCAATTTTCTCTGTATAAATAATAGCATCTATTTGTGTATACAAAATAGATGCCTTTATTTTACGAGAAAAGTATATTTGAAGGGACCTATATCCTAGTTTATAGGTCCCAAGTATTTGTTATTTGAACGTTGGCTTTTAAGGGTCGGGTTCGGTTGACACATCAAGTGTAGTATATAAAAGGTCGGGATTGTTATTCACATTCCTTTCTCCTGAACCTTTCGAAGGTAAAGACGCATAACAATTGATTGCAATAAAATACATGAAATGTTGTTTTGTAACTTTAAAAACCCGCCCTCCCACTACCTTTTTTAGAATGTTAGCCTTTTTCGCTAAGTAAAGAATGATGTTCTGCTGCTTGGTTTTTTGCTTTATTTTGTAGTGAAACAGCTTTGATCTGCACATCCGAGATGAATACCTTATACCCATAGAAAAAATATCCTGGTGCTGTCTAAGGAAAAGTTAAAGTGAAGAATCTACCACATGATGCCCACATCAAGTCCATTGCCAGCTTTTAGGATTGTGCTAAACATGCATTAAACTGTCTCTGTGCAATATGCGTACCGAATAGTGTTGCCAAATTGTAAAACTTTCTATCGTTTATAAAATCGAATCGGTAGCATAAAGTCGATCATAGGATTGTTATTTTGAACTAAAAGAAACCGTCGTGGCACTTTTTCAAGGAGAAGTCATTAGTATGTAGCGTCTGCGCACACCAAGTCAACTGATAACTGAATGTTTGTGTGAAACTTGTAATAAACTGTCACCTTGTTGAAATGCTAATGCTAGTGTAAACTAAGCTAATAAGCTTACTCTTGGTGACAGTAATATATACTTTAGAACTGTACTACATCGTACAGGTTTGAAATATGAAAAATGTTGATATTTGAAGTTTGAGATGTTTGATCTATGAAGTTTGAGATATTAATGATATTGATATGCAAGATTTGATCAAATAAGTTGATATGCTTGATATTGGAATTTGAGATATGACATATTGATTGATTGATTTGATTGATTGATTGATTGATTGATTTGAACAATTTGTATGTGTGCTGACCCTCCGCGGTTAACCCGGGACGGTTAGAAAAAAGAAACACACATTGTTGATCTTTGAATTTGGTGGGTTTGCCCAATTGAAATGGCATCCCACAATTTTGTATTGTGCCACGGCCAATATCCGCCACAATAAATAAGTATAAATTCTATATTGAGTTTTGTGTCAATTTTCTCTGTATAAATAATAGCATCTATTTGTGTATACAAAATAGATGCCTTTATTTTACGAGAAAAGTATATTTGAAGGGACCTATATCCTAGTTTATAGGTCCCAAGTATTTGTTATTTGAACGTTGGCTTTTAAGGGTCGGGTTCGGTTGACACATCAAGTGTAGTATATAAAAGGTCGGGATTGTTATTCACATTCCTTTCTCCTGAACCTTTCGAAGGTAAAGACGCATAACAATTGATTGCAATAAAATACATGAAATGTTGTTTTGTAACTTTAAAAACCCGCCCTCCCACTACCTTTTTTAGAATGTTAGCCTTTTTCGCTAAGTAAAGAATGATGTTCTGCTGCTTGGTTTTTTGCTTTATTTTGTAGTGAAACAGCTTTGATCTGCACATCCGAGATGAATACCTTATACCCATAGAAAAAATATCCTGGTGCTGTCTAAGGAAAAGTTAAAGTGAAGAATCTACCACATGATGCCCACATCAAGTCCATTGCCAGCTTTTAGGATTGTGCTAAACATGCATTAAACTGTCTCTGTGCAATATGCGTACCGAATAGTGTTGCCAAATTGTAAAACTTTCTATCGTTTATAAAATCGAATCGGTAGCATAAAGTCGATCATAGGATTGTTATTTTGAACTAAAAGAAACCGTCGTGGCACTTTTTCAAGGAGAAGTCATTAGTATGAAGCGTCTGCGCACACCAAGTCAACTGATAACTGAATGTTTGTGTGAAACTTGTAATAAACTGTCACCTTGTTGAAATGCTAATGCTAGTGTAAACTAAGCTAATAAGCTTACTCTTGGTGACAGTAATATATACTTTAGAACTGTACTACATCGTACAGGTTTGAAATATGAAAAATGTTGATATTTGAAGTTTGAGATGTTTGATCTATGAAGTTTGAGATATTAATGATATTGATATGCAAGATTTGATCAAATAAGTTGATATGCTTGATATTGGAATTTGAGATATGACATATTGATTGATTGATTTGATTGATTGATTGATTGATTGATTTGAACAATTTGTATGTGTGCTGACCCTCCGCGGTTAACCCGGGACGGTTAGAAAAAAGAAACACACATTGTTGATCTTTGAATTTGGTGGGTTTGCCCAATTGAAATGGCATCCCACAATTTTGTATTGTGCCACGGCCAATATACGCCACAATAAATAAGTATAAATTCTATATTGAGTTTTGTGTCAATTTTCTCTGTATAAATAATTATGTTATGTTAATTATGTTATTTAAATGAACTACAAGGTTTATTTAGGATTAATGACATGAACCATCATTCAGTATATAAACTTTGTATATACTTTATAACTGTTGTTTATTATTGTACTTTGTTCTTTGCAGACATCACTGCTGCCTTTTGGTTTTTACGTTACAATAAAGTGGTGAACCTTATAAAAGTCTTGTCACTTGGCTACATAGATATGAATAATCATAACATTATCTTTCTTGTGAAAAAGAATGTTATAGATTTTTCCTATGAACTCTTTCGTTAAATATGATCGCCCATAACGGTCCCACCTACCCCCCGGGGTAATGATTTTGAACAATCTTAAACCAAAATATGGATGCCTGGATTGTTATATATTTTTTTACCTACTTTGGCTGTAAATTATGTGACAAATTAATTTATAATATTAAGAATTTGTAAACTTTCCATGATGATCAAAATTTATATTTCTGCACCCATCCTTATTGATCTTTACGATTTTTGTTAAAATTCCATATTTCTTTGAAACTTAATTTCTTTGAAAATTTTAAATACCTATTCATTTGACTCATACATAGGTTGTTATTTTCAGGATTTTTGTTGAAAAATTGTTTGTCCTTAAACAATCACAGAAAAATTTAAAAATCTCAACTGTTCTAGGCGAATGATTTCTGAGAAGATATTTTTAATGACCCCACCATATTTTCAGTATGATCTCGGAAGAGTGTGAGGTCTTTAATTGAAAAAACAATAAGTCCCTTTACCCAAGGATATTCTCTACGAAGTTTGCTTGAAACTGGCCTATGGTTCTGGAGAGGAAAGTGAAAATGTGAAAAGTTTACAACGACGATAACGACAGAGACAGACAACGGACAGTTTTCTGTCTTCGTCTCAGGTGAGCTAAAACTGGCAAGTTTAAATGTATTCTTAACGAGGCTAGGGGGTGGCAGCCATTTTTAGACTATTTCAATCTCCTTTAAAAGGAGAGCTCCATATAAAGATATAGAAAATGATAAAATTTTAAAACTAAAATATATGAATTTTTTTTTGCCAAATGATAGTTGACAGCTAAATATACCATATCTAAAAAAATAAGTTAAATCTGGTGGTCAATTTAAGATTAAATTTTTGACCCGCCAGCCTCCTTAATTGAGAATCCAAAGTCAGCTTGACACCAGCATCAGTACGTATGGTTATAGAGCGTAAATTTCACTTGATGCGGATTGATTTCACAGACGAAATTAAGATAATGAGACCCGACGGGACGGGGAGTCGCGGTGACCTGACTGTCCATGGGTTATCCCTGCACGTGCAGCTTCATTACGCAGTGTCCCTAGAGAGCCATGTATCGTGTTTACAGACATCGGGCGCTTGTCCAACCAAACACTGCAGTGGTAAAATTATTTATTCAATATAATAAATTAATAAATGCAAAAACTAAAGAACCAAACGCCCGGCAGTGTTAAGTGTGTCGTAAAACAATTTGATGCGGAAATCCTCTGTCTATCGTGTAATTTACCTAAGTGACCATTCAGACAAGCAACAAATAAAGAAAAGCTGCTCGATCACCGATCGATGAGCAGTGAATTGTATATTTACTTCTGTAAAGAATCTACAGCGGAATTTGGTCGTTATGAGAAGCTGCTTACAAAGAAACAAAGTTTAGTTACATGAAAGGATTTCCAAACATATATAGCAATTTGGTGTAGGGGTATTTAATTTTTCTAAACAATTAAATACAGTTACTGTATTATCAAATAATTTTTCAGAATGTACCTTCGTGTACATCTAAATAATTCCTGAAATAAATGTTCTGTTCAGATTTCTGAAACATGCTAACAACCACAATATAAATTTGTTATATATGCATGATGGGTTTTAAAAGAAAATTCTTTGGTTGTAAAAAATATCAAAAAAAGGTCGAGTCCCGTGACTGAGTGATTCTTTTGGTGGTTGAAACAAGTGCCTCGATGGCTGAGTCCCGTGCCTTGAGTTTTGGTGGTTGAGTTCCGTTCCTTGAGTTTTTTTGGTGGTTGAGTTCCTTGCCTTGAGTTTATTTGGTGGTTGAGTTCTATGCCTTGAGTCTTTTTGGTAGATGAGTTCCGTGCCTTGAGTGTTTTTGGTGGTTGAGTTCCGTACCTTGAGTTTTTTTTTGGTGGTTGAGTCCCGTGCCTTAAGGTTTTTTGGTGGTTGAGTTCCGAGCCTTGAGTTTTATTTGGTGGTTGAATCCCGCGCTTAGAGTATTTTGGTGGTTATTTATTTAGTGTTATTCTTCCATATTCTCTTGAGAGAAATCTGGATCTCCCATTCTGATAACGATACATCTTAATTGGTGTTAATTTACCTGATACATTTCATAATCATGTGCCCTTTAATTTTAATTGAGAAAAAAGATACATGACTTCAACTTAGCTTTAAATGCTTCGATTTTCATTTTTATGGCTCATCTCTTAACTATGCAATTCGCTTCATTTTTATAAATCATGTAAATAGCCAGCTAATTTTCTCCTTGTCCCTTGGGGTCCTTTAATTGACTAACAAACGAACTCACTTCGGAGTATTGCAAGGGCATGTTCACGAATAAGTTCTTCTCTAGAAACATGCAAAGACTACCATAGCGGCAAAACTGTATATCAAAGTCAGTATATGGTGTTCAGAATTCAAGTACATTACATTGACTTTATTTACGAGCTAAGATTGGTTAATATCAATTCTCTATAAAAATCAAAATTTTAAATAGGGTCGTGGACATGACATGTCTCCGATTTAGCTGAAATTCACACCATTTACTACAATTGGTATGTCTTTAATAAATATGATGTTAAAGTCTAACTTTTCAATTTGGTTGCCATGGTAACAAGGATGTTATATTTAGAACCCTCTGATTCAGCAAATTTTGCTCTGTTTTAAATTAAATTTGTGCACATTCAATTAATTAGTAAAAATTCACATGAAAATTATATTATGTGAGCTCATAT
>PRKT01000088.1:465154-502153 GCA_003671525.1 Saccostrea glomerata | reverse complement strand
CAAAGAACCACGAACGATAGTATTGTTCTCCCGCCTACCTCTAAGTCAATTCTCAAAAGTTAACATATTCGAATGATTTTCTAAATTTTTATAGATATTTATATGAATTTTAATAAAACGTTACTTATTTCGGATACCAAAGAGATATAACTCTATAATTTTGGTAAAACTTGAGTTTTTCACTATAGAAATCAATGGAAAACGGAAAATATTTTTAAAACATCTTTCCCCCCCGTGAAACAAAAATTCCTTTTTACAGGTAATATGGACTGTCATTTTACAAATTTATGCGAAAGCTTTTTGTGTTTCACGGGGGGGAACATATGTTTATAGACAAAAAACGAGAAAAATGCTGATTTTTCACCAAATTTAAAGCTATTTACGACTAAATAATTGTATTTTATTAATTCATTTATGTTTTATTTATTTGCGTAAAACATAAGAAGAGATATCAGATACATTTTATCATATTTAAGACTATTTTAAAATATGGTGATTCTTGAAAGTTCGATTTCACTAGAAAATATCGTCTACCCCCCTTTTTTCAAGAGCTGAAATTAATGATAATTTACGATCTAGCGCTGGAATTAAAATGGTTAATCAATTACCATAGAACCGTTCTTTGTATCAAACAAAGATTTAATGGCCAAATTGCCATTAAAAATGAATTTAATCAGTGCAAAATGTAGGCGGGAATCAGGAGTTAGAGTTCGTAGTTCTTTGTTTAAATGGCCTTATATGCTAAATATTTTGGAATTAATTTTTATTACCACATTGCTTATCAGCATATTCAGATGATCAGTTACATGCATACTATGTTCTTTTAATGGGTATAAATATTTTTAAATTTTAACCATTTGGCCTTGACCTTAGACATTGCCCGACTTAAAAAAACTTAAACCTTAACCACAACTTTTGAAGTTGGACTAGATTTTCATATTCCACAGGTGTTTTCCTTTCTTGGGATACCCCGTGGGAGTCGTGACATAAGCTGCAATGTATGGGGGAATCATTGTTTCACAATTAATCTTGTTCTCAGTTTTGTTAAAATGTATTCATATTCTAATCATACATGACATACTGTGTGAAGCCTGCCAGTATATAACTCTAAATTTGTGAGCCCATGTGGGGGTATATAATAAATCAGTATACCACCTCTCCTGCAGAGTGGGGATATAAAAAGGGAAGAAACTGCTTCTTTTCATAAAAATGCTTTTATAGAAAAAAAATAAACATGACATTGGAATGTATGCTTCACTTAAACAGTGACATTTTTTGAAAATACAAGAAATCAATTTAGAATCAATTTAGAATACACATATTCTCTAAGGAAAACAGATGCCCTGCTTAAAAAAAAAATTATGCTAAAATTTGTTCCTTCATATTCTCTCATTTGATGTCAGCTTGGTTTCCTCGAATTCACATTTCTTTATGTCCTTTTGTGTAAGTTTGAAAAGTAGCTCAGCCTTGCAATATTAATTTGCTGTGGATTTAGTAATGATCATTAGAAAACCCTCTCTATATCTATCTTGCACCAGTGACAACTTTTACTGGATCCTCTTTTCTTTCTGTTATTTTTCCTACTTTGTATTTTTCATGTAAAATTTACTTCCAGTCCACTGTGATTTGTTTTTTGGGTGGGCCGTGGGTCCTCTCTATGCTCTGGTCATTCTATCTGTTCACATGAAAATAAAATAAAAATACCATCAATTTTTGGTCACTTTGGATAAAAATTCATTTAAAAATTGTTTCAAAAACTTAAAACTGGAATCTTAAAATTTTGCTATGTATAAAACATATACATTTTCAACCTGTAAACATTATTATCTCCCTTTATGCATTGTAGTGGCAATCATGTCTTAAGTCACCATGAATACATGCAACTTAATACACAATATATGTACCTGTCTGGTCTCCTTGCTAGAGGATCTGTAATCCTGAGAATCTTCATTAGGAAAATCTTGCAAGGGCTGCAATGATCAATTTAAAATTATTTTTTAATTTGAAAGTTTGGGTTAAAATCCTGAACATCATATATATATTACATGTACCTAATATTTAAATGTTATCCTGAAAATTTTCTGAATCATGAGGAATGATTGATAAAGGAGTGGATTCAATGTTGTCATCAAGCATTTTTTTTTTCAATTTACATATAAAGCTTTTCTGCAGTTTGGACAAATCGCCGGAGATATAGAGACTAAGAGTAGAAATGAATTTGACAACAAGTGGAAAATGAAATGTTATTATATCATGAATTAATTGTAATACAAACATACATGTTTTATGGATACTAACGTAATGTGGTATAATTTATTTTGTTCTTTAATGTGACTATTTTTAATTTGTACAATATGTCCTTGACATGTAAAGTACACAGCATCAGAATGATCTCATCTGTACAGATCAATATTGTCAAACTAAAACTATTCATATTTAAAATGTGTGCAAGATTGATATGCCTGCAATATATAGCTGAAAAACAGTGATCAGTAAAATTAAAATTATGAGACAGAAAGCTGCATCTTGGAAAGTGCAAATGGAGTTGCCATATTCTAACACCCTTGGATAGATTTCTTTACCTACTTTACAATACATTACCCTGCAGAGCAAATAACTTCATTGTATCAAGGTCCCAAAAATGATTTCACATAGTATGACAAAGTATATGTACTTAGATCTAGAACACTATTAGCATCTGTAAATCTGTGTGTCTGCATGTACTTTCATAATTTTACACTTGCACTTTTTTAATCAATTCTTTAAACTATTCTACAGTCCTGATATTGCTTAAAATTTCAAAAAATCTAACACACTATTCAGTTATCATTGTCAAAAGTCAAAGGTTTAATATTTCCGAGGTATGATTTCTACAAATCCTGTTTGTAAAAATAGATTGGACACAAGCATATTATCATTTGGAAAAATAAATTCATACAAACAATTTTCTTCAAATATACTGAATTTTATAGAAAATAAAATACCAGTACCCCAAACAGGCACATATATTGCACAGTAGTATTTGATTCAATGTCATGTACATGTAATTTGTGCAACTGTGCATCCAAGTTTTCATGGTTTTGTTTGTTTTTATTGTCTTATATTTCATTATACAGTCAGTTACCATGCAGGTACATGTGACACCTGAATAGAATTATGAATAAAAAAATACTTACACATTGCAATCGGGATCGGTCGGGGACTACCACACCACTACATGTATCTCTCGATCTCTATTGCAAAGACATCTTGAAGGGAACAGCTAAAATCCTCTCGGCCTTCGCCCCCATACCACCCTGATTTCCTCATGTTTTCCTTTCTACGAGTAGCTATACGTGTAATACTCATCATGTCCAGATCAACCCTTTGGCTTTTCTTAAAGATTATCCCAACTTTGTTAACTGTTTTTCATCAAATTCTGAGTCTCTTGAGGTAGAATTTTCCCTGAACAAGATGTTTCAAAACAAGAAGAAAAACTGCAGATTTCATTGTCTGCCATCTTGTTTACATTTTACACATTTTGTATTCTTCAATGCCGAAGAGTTCCAACAAGGGAAATAACTCGGATAGAGAAAAAGCACATTTAGACCAACTTTATAGTGTAATAAAATGTTTATTTTTCATTTACCCATAAATGTTTTGAATGATATATGCAAAATAACATTTCTTGAATCTAAATCTCCCTACTAGAATTTTCACATCACTTGTCAAAGTCTTTAAATATTAAGTCTAACAAGGGAGGTAACGAGGACAAATTATTCACTTTTTTGGCATCAGAAAATTAGAAATTGTAAAATCTTTGTGATCTTGACTATTTTTTACATAGTTTTGATTGTCATGAAGGATATAAAAAATATGAACATAAACAGCTTTGCCTAGTAAATATTTTTTTTTGATATTATTGATAAATAGCAATATCCACTATAATTTACACCTTCTAGTCCCGTTTCCATGGCAACCGGATAAACTAACATGCTTTCATTCATGTAGTCAATCTTTTCATTCATTGAAGTTTCAGTAAGAAAAAAATTAGCTGAATCCAAGACATCGCGTGGCCACGTCATTTTGATATTTACGTAGAATTGGTATTAATATATGAGTACTTATTAGTTGGCTGCATGTCCCATGTGATGACATCCTGCAGCACGCTCTGTTGCCCGCGGTTTTGCCGACTAGCATGTTTAATTACCCGGATAATTGACAATATTTTGTTGATTCTGACACAAATTGAATTAAATATAGGAAATGTAAATATTGAATCATCCGACCAAAGCTGCAAAACCAATACATCAACAATCTGGCCGATCAATATTAACATTGGCAGGAAGCAAGGACCCAAGAACTAGGAAGTGAGTGATCGCAAAGTTACAGACCGAATAATATTTTTGAATCGGTTCCCTCTTTTACTGAAAAGATGAGGTCATGCCGATTTATCATTTAGCGTCAGTTACTCATCACTATTTGCCTTGGCGCGCTAACTAATAACGGCCACGTCCTCTGGTCATTACATCAGGCCCGAGTTTAGAAAAGCTGGTATAATTGTCCAATGTCTGCTACAGATGGTTTTGGTTTCTGTAATTAATGCCAGTGAGTAATCATGTGTGGCATTTTGACCCAAGATATAATCTTTTCACGCATACAAGATTATAAAAATATATACAGTTTATTTATAAACTTTACATTAGACAACTTGTACGACGAAAAGCAACATTTGGTAAAAGGTAAACTAAACTGCACTAATGAAAAATTTATATCCTCTCGGAAACTTCTCAAATATGAACCAAAAAGCGGGTGAGAATGAGTATTATACTTTTATGTTTTTTTTAAAGATTACGGCAATGTGGTCACCTTCTGACTTGAACAAACTGATAAAAGCCAGTAATGCCTCTATCAGCAATGAGCCCGGCAAAAAATTACTTCACAAACGATTCATTATACAACTATTAAAGATGGAGAAAGTATATTTAACTGTAACAACTTGAAAAAGATTCGGAAAATAAGAAATTGTGAAACTTTTTCTTCGAAAATTTTAACCTTCAACGAAAATATACGATTTCACAGTAACTTGAGTAACCAATTCTCAAAGAAAAAAAACTTCACAAAAACTAACTTGTGCTACTCTCAAAGATGAAAAACTCTCTTCAAAACCGATCACTTGCACACCTGAAAAAAACTAAAAGTAAAACATAATGTAACTTTAGGGGAAAGACTTGATCAGCTCTCAAAACTTAAAAAATCAACATGTACACTTCTCTAAATATCAAAGTACTAAAAATAGTGAAAATTGACCGTCATTGTAGCTTATTCGGCAGAGAACTCACTGCGTAGGAGGTTGTTGGTTTAAGCTTCGGTCCAACTAACTAAGATTATTTAGAAGGCAGCAACTGTTCCTTCGCCAAAACTTTAAAATCTTGCGGTTCTTTCGGATGTGACCTTTAACTGAACCGAGTACATGTTTCAGGTAGACGTTGATGCGCTAAGGACCCTGACTACTCATTAGTCCCGAGTGCGGAATAAAAGTCTAAATTTGAATCCCTTCATTGGTTTCTGATGACGTATCTTATTTGTGTGAGATTATCTGCAAGGGACGTCAACCTGCAATTAACAATAATGAATAAGCATGCATACAAATTTATATACAAAGCACTCCAAATAACAAACGGCACGAACAACAAAATTTTCCTTAAATTTGGAACACTCTGCCCCTTTCTTACAAAGAAAAAGCATTGTTATCAAAGATTGGAAAACAGAAACGACTTTCATTACAGCCGAACTAGTAAACCATATATATACTTACTACTTTAGATATTTAAGAATATCCGCTCCCTAACCAGGAAAGATAACTTTAAATCATCATTCAATATCCTAAAAAATGAATCTAAAAATTGATTATTATTTATTTATAATATTATATATTTATTTTAACTTTCTTTTTGCAGCAAATTTAATATAATGCATCTCGGTATGGTTCAATTTTTTACTTAACGAAAAGGTTTTCAAAAAGTTGTCGTTTTTATCCTAGTCTTAAATGAAATATTCCTCGATCTTGTTAGCTTTTTAAAATGTTATATCAGTTGACTGATTGTTCATTGTTTAACGTCCCTCTCCAGAATTTTTCACTCATATGGAGACGCCACCACTTGCCGGTGGAGGGCTGCAAATTTTGTCCTATAATCGGCACTTAGGGCCATTTGAGGAGGGATGGATCTTTTTTGTGCCAGCACTTCAACTGATATAGTTGCCCGCGTGGCGCAGTGGTTAGAGCGTCTGCTCAAGAGCCGCGAAGTAAGGAGTTGATCCTTTTGTCGCGGGTTCGAATCCCACTGAGGGACGTGGAGACCGGTCCTTCAGATGAGACCTTATAAACCGAGGTCCCGTGTCGCAGTAGGTATATAGAACTAAAATATGGGATACATGCAATTTTCTCCGAATGTCTGGATATCTATCTATTTTTTTTTAAGTAGACAATGTACATGTATTTCTGGCGCTTTGAAGGTATATACTTATAAAATTTGTCTTATGTGCATACATGTAATATGTTTTAAAAACTGAAAAGATGAAATTTTGAAGAACTACCATGGATTCGTAAGAAATTTATGTTTATGTTTACAAATATATTTGTTTTAAGTATTTTTAGATAAATTTACTTTTAGTTACTGCATGGCTGATGAGAAAGTCTAACATACATGTGTAGTTATACACACGCATTCTATAAAATAGAATTGATATAAATTGATAGGTGCCTAAACGTTATTTATTCGATATTATTTAACCTATTCTGCTCTCATTGCAGTATTTTGTTATTGTAATTTGTGAACGGATAGCAAAGAAATGTGAAACACATGTAGGCTCATTCCTCCCCCGCTTGTCTGTATATAACAGCGTCAATTAGTAGGTTCCTGGGAGTTCAAAGTACTTCTATAAATACAATATACTCATACTATTTTTAGAAAAGCTGCTGTAAACTAAAATAAATAAAATCACCGTTAGAGATCAATAAAAGAGAATATGTTTTAGGACGAGTACAAACATATCTTTTATTTAAGGAATGAAGCTTATTTCAACTTATGTTATCCGATATAACATAACTTGGGGCAGTTTACGCTTTATAAACCGCGAAGCGGTTTATAAATAAGCGTAAACTGTCCCAAGTAGACAATGAGACAATATTTCCTCCAGAAAAAGGCTTCAAAGTGAGCATTATTTTAAAAGTAACGTCAAGCGGAGTGATACGTTTTTGATGTTACTCATTGTGACGTAGGCAAGTTATGTCATACGAAATGGATAAAACCGTTTAGCCAATCAAATGACGCGTTGAAACTGAAATGAAATTATTTACATTTATTGAATAACTAGTTTGTTCAATACTTTAGTAATTCAATACTAATTGAAATGTGTTTCTACACTACTTGAGTTGTGAAAAGTACTTGTAAATACAATGTTCAATGAACTTGTGTTTATATTGCACCTGCTAACTTAAAAAATTGCAAACTCCCGGGCACCGTGTGTATATTCATGAGGAACAGAAAGTACAGAGAAACTGTTTAATCCGAAACCTGTACAATCCGTCACACTGTAAATTTTGACGTTTGATTTCTTTTGCATTTTACTTTTTGCATGTCCTTTACACAGTATAATCCGACACCCAGTCATTTCTGGCACAAAATTTGTCTCCCAATGCACGTGTACGTCGGATTGGACAGGTTCACTGTACACATTAAACCAGAAATGAAAAACGAGTTATTATAACTTTTTAGAAGGCATCTGCTTCAGAAGATCTTACTTAACGATGTGTCTTTCAATTAGAGAATAACTTTCTTCTAATTTGGCATTTGCGACCGTTAATGCTGATTTAACGGTCGCAAACTGAGTTTTACGGATGTTTGCGACCGTTAAATCAGCATTAACGGTCGCAAATACCAAAATAGAAGATAGTTATTCCCATTTTAATGCAATCTATGCATTCTGTTTGCTGTTTGCGTCTTATTTTGTTGAATTTTGTGAAATGAAATACGTCACGGAGCATTGTGTTTTTGCGTCACTCTATTATGACGTCACAATGAAAAGCTTTCTACCTCGTTAAGGACGTTCGATCCTGATATTTTGAGCGTATTTCGCGCAGGTCCTTTATTCATAAAATTAAGCATCATTTTTAGGTTCTAACAATAAAACTGAATTCTAAAATGCAGATTAAACTATATTCAATGAAAAAAACGCGATTAAATTCCATTCAAGTAGAATTAAGATAGGGACTATATTTTGTGGCGGAAGGTTTTTTAGACGAAAATGATCAGTTTTTTTTTTCATTTGAACTATAACAGTACTGTTAATTTTGGATGCCTATGTTTCCATGCTGGTTGCACACAAAGCTTTTTTTGCAGTGAAATATGTTATGCTGGTTCTGAAATATCTATTAAATTATTTCTTATGAATTCTATCAACAAAGTGTGACAAATATAGTAAATATATTCTGAAAATCCCGGAAAAAATTGAGCCAATTATAACATAAAATTCACACTTTTCTAGCAATATCTGAAAATGTACATCATATACCCCCACTTTTGATGTTCTTTTCTAAATATTCAAGATAACTCTGACCTATTTGCTTAAAATCAGAAAAAGTTTAAGACTTTAAAATAATTTTCTTGCTTATTATATTTTCAATGCCGAAAAAATAACATTTTATTAGTGCAGAAAGGTCAAATAATTGATTATGCGAAGCAATTTGAAACTTTTTTTTAGTCACAATTTTAAGTGTCTTTTTTTAAACAGACTTAGAGTTCATTTTGTTTCATGCTTTAATTGGATAAAAATATTGGAGGGAAAACGTCGAAGATGTAATGTTTAATTAAGATACAAATTTCAGTGCAGAAAGGTCATATAAAATGTACTGTAGCGCTAAAAGAAGCATATTGACCCCAGTGTTTTGATTTGAATTTTAATTAAGCTATGTATGTAGAAACTAAAAATATGCTTGGCAAAAAAATTTAAGACTTTAAATATCAGGATCGAACGTCGTTAAGGTCAAGATCTAGTAAATAACTTTAGTGCTAGATCCATTATGACGTCATCATCAATTTCAACTTTCTTTTTCCCGTACTGTACGGCTTTAGCAGAAATTATGTAGAAAATAGGGTATTTTCATGACATTCAATTTGAAATCATATGAAAATTGAATCGGATACCTATATTAAATTTGATATTGATTTAAAGAAGAGGCCATGAACATACTAATTACCGTTTTCTGAGAGACTGTGGGCAATCTGGATACATTTACTTTGTCGAATATGAAGAAAACTCCCATATTCATGACTGTTTTTCTTAATTTTTCATTGAAAATGACAGTTTAAAATACAGTTTTTTAATCTTGTTTACCTACAAATTATATATGCCCGAATTACCATATTCGATCAAGCTGAAGTTGTAAAGTATCTATAAAGGAATTTATTTCTCAAGTTTGATAAATCTGTAGGCACCTTTCATTTACTGTTTGCGACCGTTAAATCAACATTAACGGTCGCAAATTACCAAATTAGAAGATTAGTTATTCCCATTCTAATGCAATCCATGCATTTTGTTTGTTGTTTACGTCTTATTTTGCTTCATTCTTGATATCCAATGAAAGGTCCTGTTACAATGGTTAAATATGTGAAACATGAAAGCCTTTAGCCCTACCCCTTTTAAAGCTATGGTCAAAGTTTGCTTTTTAAAAGTAAGTTAACTCCAAGGTCAAGGTCAAAGGGTCAAAGTTCTTTGTATCCAATGAAAGGTTTTCTCACAAGGATTACATATGTGAAGTATGACAGCCCTAGCTCTAACCCTTCAAAAGTTATAGTCAAGGTTTGTTTTTAAAAGTAGATCAAACTCCAAGGTCAAGGTCAAAAGGTCAAAGTTCTTGATATCCAATGAAAGGTCTTCTCACAAGGATAACATATGTGAAGTATGAAAGCCCTCACCTTAACCGTTCAAAGATTATGGTCAAGGCTAAAGTTTATTTATAAGTAAGGAAATATCCAAGTTCAAGGTCAAAAGGTCAAACTTGTTGGTTTCCAATGAAAGGCAATACATATGTGAAATATAAAAGCCCTAGTCTTTACCGTTCAAAAGTTATGGCTAAAGTAAAAGTTAAGAATTTTAGTGTAAAAGTGGGTCAAAATCCAAGGTCAAAGTCAAAAGGTCAAATTTGGTGGTACCTAAAGAAAGGTCTTGTCACAAGGAATAAACATGTGAAAAATGAAAGCGATGGCTCCTCTCAATCAAAAATTAAGGGCAAGGTTAAAGTTTTTGTGACGGACAGACTGACAGACAGCTAGACTGACAGACGAATGAGATATAATGTCCCCTCGCTTTCGCGAAAGCGGGGGACAATAACAGGGAAAAGAAGAAAATTGTGCAAAAAGGCAATTTTGAAAATTACGACAATCGGAGAGTGATTTCGAAGAACAACATGTTCTTGCAACATGCCGGAAGTGAGTGTCATGTCACTGTTTAGATTATCAGATATCCTTAATGTCAGGTAAAGCACTTTTCATATTGATATATCAAAGATTTTTTTAAAAAACATATATAAGGTAAAAGACAAATTTTTGCATCATGAGAACGATGTACCCTGAATTATTCGTCAATTAGTTGGAAGGACTTCTAAAAAATTAAAATTGTTTTCATCTTGTTAACGACTTAATTCTTTTTGTGCAGGATTTTGAAATTGTTTAATTGATTACTTTTCTTCCTAGAAAATCTTTTCAATTACCTTTCATTTATGTTAAAGATGCATCTATGTCCAGCTAGCTCTTTATCACACAACAACCTTGAACGAGATTCCGCAGAGACACATATACATGTACCTATTACTATTTACATCTTGTAATCCATAACACGTGGAATTGATATATATAATTTTCTCGCCAATAAGTCTCGTTTCATGAGACAATTTGTATGCAACGTACTCATTTCAGGCATTAGTGTATATAATTAAGTCAGAATGGCGGGCATTAAAACCCGCGCAAGGTCCTCTACCTGTAATCTTCTCCTCCGGACAAGGATTCTGGTCTGAATTAAAGTTTGTCAAGAGGAAGGTCGTGAAAAGTCAAAACAAAGATAAAACTTTAATTTTCGAAGAAAATACCCAAATAAATAGACTATATCTTAAAATGCCATCTTGTTTTTTATTTTATTTTAAAACCAAGCAAATATACATTAATATATATATATGAAAATGAGATCTAGAAGAACACAGGATAAGGACCAAGCTATTAAACTTTTGAGATGTGGATTTGTATATGTCACTCAACTTCACAGTTGTAAATACATGATAAGGATTTTTTATTAACGACTTGACACCTCTCGAGCTGACGGTCAATATCGTAAAGTCTTCTTTACCTCCGATTGCCCTAACTATATACATGTACCCTCTCGTTAAGCATTGATTTTATAAATATTCTTATATATTTTTGCACCTTTTGCAATAACGCTGTAATAAAGCGGGGTCGTTTACATCAGTAACAAACACAAGACATTTTATATACTTAAATATTGTTACCTACTCTGTACTTCATTAACGCGCTCTCATTAACCGTTTACTTTTGTCGTCGTTATTTGTTCCAAATTAACACTATACCTTGATAATAAGCTATTGTAGGGTGTGTCCATTGAGAACGGGCGGTGGGCTACTAATGACCCAAGAGTATCCTTTATAATCTTAGAATGAGAGGATTTCAGAATCTTCCTGTCCGATTAATAAACTTACACGACATATTCTCGTTATCGCTGAACATTCAGCCCTATACTTCTCTCATTTATAATGTATCGAACTATTGCATGACCTATCTGCCATGTTTCTCCACTTATTGTACAATTACATACAAGTTAGCATGCACTTTCTTCCATAAAAAATCGCCCTACTCTTCCACAAAGCGATATCTAATAGAGTTAGATCATTCCCAGGGGTTAATTACTGCCGAATCAAACTGTTCATTGCTTGATTGCATCACGGAATAGATCCAAAGGCCCTCTACCTCTGGGATCATTGTGACCTTGCTCCTGCGTGTAATTCTCAGTCCAAGGTTGAAGAGTTATGCAGAGTAAGCGATTCCCGCTAATAATGGCAGCGGTCATCTGGTTTTTTTTGTGAGGTCTCGTTAGTAGATCTGTATAAAATTGCACCCAAGAGGCGAATTTACCTCTACCTGAATCTTCAGTAACCCTAATCCCTGATAAAGACGCAATGGAAGACGTGCATTGGAGTACTTAAAAACAAAATAGAACGCTAGTATGCCGCAGCTGCTACCATCAATTCTCCTGCATTAGGATGTTACATAACCATCTTGTACTAATTTCACAAAGTGTCAAAATATATGAGTGTACCATTTTATGAATGAAGATAAAAGCTAGTATGCATGTGTATGGTCGAAATCAACAGGGAGTGTCGTGTGCTTGAGTTGCCTCGCAATAATTGCCATGGCACTCTTGACTTCGTTGGGGCTTCGTCACTTTTTTGGCATTCCCAGTCTCGCCAGCGACCGACGACAAAGTTACATTAACTAACCCAATTCCTGATCCGTGACAATTGGTAACAGATGCGCCATTGCATCGTTTTACCTCCACAAGAACTTCTTAATTTCAAAGTATTGTACGACATCCACAATTCGTTATTCTTTTTGATTAAAGCGCTGAAACCTTTAATGTGGCGTCTGACGCGGTATTTTCCCGTCAGTATTTCACTATTGTCATGGACTCTTTTGTTTCTGCTGCGATCCAGTGACAATGCAGTTTTAACAAATAGTAATTAAATTTATGATTTCCTACTCATGTAGCAGATAATTTGAAAATCCAATACATAGAACAGTTAAATGTAGACATTATTTTGTGTCATGCAGTCGATCGAATAGAATTCATTACTTCGTGCAAGTAATTACAGCGGAATCGCTGCACTCGTTTTATGCATTGAAGTTTCACAAGTGTGAACAACAAAAAGAAACAAAGAAACAAAAAATATATTTAAAAAAACAACAACTATTAAAGACAGTGTCTGTAGGTAAATGCTGTTAACTGAAAAGTACTGAATTTTAATATGGAAAATGTACCGGTATATGTAATCTCAAAAGTGCAAGTTTTCGTGCTTTGACAAAATTATACACTATGTTGAATTCCATGTCCTAGGAAATGTGTTTTCTCGTTAGATATTCTGTTTAACGGTTGCAGTTTTACCGGCGATGCGTCATGGTTATGAGATTTAGATCATATGGGCAAAACTATTATACATTTAGCATATAACAGTTACATTACAGCTTTAGAATTCAGAGAATTTAAAACTAAAACTGTAATAGCTTTCCTGGACAAATCATCAATTAATTTGCATGAAAAATACAGTTTTCTGATAAATTTATTTTATAAGATATTTAAAATTTGTTGTGACTGAGGAAATATGACGTTATTTTGAAATCCTCTTTATCTTTATTCACCTCCTTAAGACGTGACAATATAAACTGGTCAGTATTAAACTCCCAGTAAACTTCTAAATCGAAACAAGCACCATCACAAAAGACTATTAGCCCGTTATTGTATGTCTTTACTAAATGCACGTGTGCAAATGTGCATGTCAGTTTTACCCTGATCTGTGTGGATTACTGCATAATTCATTCGGAAGTCCATGTTATTCTTTGATTTTAAGATGTGTACCTCACAATCCGTAAACAGATAGCGTCAAAGTACATATACATTAATATTTCAGAAGATGAGAGTAAATCAAGAAGTAGTGTCGAACATTATCCAAGATCATGCACTCTCCTCCACCGCTAACAATATCATTTAAAATGCATACATATTTTCTCTCTTTACGCTATGAATGGTGCTTTTCCGACACTGCACTCAAACCATGAAGATTGCTTTCTTTAATATCAATATTCGCCTATATAATCTTAGACAAGAAACGCCGAAAAATCAGCTGAATGACGCGTCTGAACAGAAGAGTTGCCATGGTGATAGATTACTAGGCTAACCTTAACATTGACAGGGCGCATTACCAAGACTCTGCTTTGGACTGGGCCAGTTCTAATCAGATGTATTATTGAAGTTTGTCCTTTGGTTTATTTTTTCATGTATTTTAAACATGATTAAATAATTCAATGTTTTAATTTGAGATTGTGTTCACTATGTGATAAAAAAAAAGCTAACAATTTCTTATTCAAAGATAGAAGAAATTATTATTTCTTACATATCACAGGATTTCGAATGTGATTTAAACTTACAAAATACTTAGTAATCAGTTAACTTGTATGTTCCTTATGATCTAATGAACAGTGGCCTTGAACTTGGGAATATGACCTTGCGTCACTCCCCTCACACATCTTTGATTTGATGACTTTGACCCTTACACTTATTTCGGGTCACCCAGAGGAAAACATGGACTTGGTCATTTTAATCATATGGGAGGCCTGGGGTATCATTTACCTTAAATAGTTTGTAGAAGGATTCACAACTATAGCCTGTTTGAGAGGGAGTTTACACCACAAGTCTAAAGAAAAGAATACTTTCATACTTTGACCTAATTACGTTGCTTCAACTTGTGCTTTAAATCGAGTTTCGCGTTTCTATTAGACATGAATTGATTCAATTTATTTTTTTTTCACCGTACGTGTTTGTACAAAAATAATATAAACAGACTCTTTTTGTACTTTCTAATTGTAGCAGGGGGATGCTAACTCCTCCATGGCACCTGATCCCACCTCTGATGTTTTGTAGGTCCTTGTTTGCTCTGGTCCAATTTTGTGTTATATGGACTTTTGAGCTTGAAAACTGTTCGTTTTTCTCCATCTATAATTTGATAAAAAATCTTTTCATCCTATTATACGGTGCACCTTCAGTGGCACGACTTTCCTCCCTAGACCAGCAGTTATGTATACCTACTGAATATGAAAGTCAATTCTTTAATATCGCAGATTCAAATTCCCCAGGGTAACTAAGCATGAATGCAATAAAATGTTGGAAAATGGTTTCCCTAGTAACGCTAGTCTCTTGTGAGGAAGTTTTGTACCGGGAGACTGTCGGAATCCTTTGAACTTTCTTTGTGTACTCGTCCTAGATACAGCTGCTGACTGATCAATACATGTGTAATCGTTATTACAAGATTACGACGCTGGAATGTTATCCAATTTTATGTTGGTCATCAAAATCACTAGCAGGAAATTTTCTTTTTTGCTATCAAGCATTTATTTTCCTGTTATACAGTCCGCCCGCGTATTTTTGAGACCTTCAGCTTGCTGTGGTGAATAGGAAGAAAATGTAACTTTCAAACCTCCTTCTAACATTCTCGAAAGGGGCTTAAATCAACACACAATCAATCAATCAATCCCATTTTAAGTCAGTCTTTTTTAAGGATTTTTTCTCGGATTTATGATAATAATTCAATCAGGGACCTATATACTAGTACATGTATGCTGATGCATTGGTATATACTGGTAGCAGGTCCCTAATTCAATATTGATTTTTTGTAGACAAAAGATACATTCTGATACAGTTGAATGGGAGGAAGGTTAAATGGAAGTGAGTGCAGATTTTTAAGCTCCCGTTATCGAAGATTCAGGTGATAATTTATTTTGCCCTGTCCTTAGAACTGTCTATCTAGCTGTCTGTCTATTTGTCTGCAAAAACTTAACTTGTCTATACCTTTTGAGTGGATGGGGCTATAGCTTTCATATTTCACAGGAGTATTCCTTTTGATATCACCAAATTTGACCTCGTGACCTTGACCTTGGATTTTGACTCACTTTTACTAAAAATTTCCGAACATTAACAAAAACTATAACTTTTGAATAGTTAGTGCTAGGACTTTCATGTAATATGTATATTCACTGTGACAAGGCCTTTCATTGGGTATAAAAATATTTGACCTTGACCTTAGAGTTTGGTCCACTTTTAAAAACTTTAACCTTGACCATAACTTTTGAACCGCTACTGCTAGGGTTTTCATATTTTACAGGTCTATTATTTGTGAGAAGACCTTTCTTTTGGGTACCAACAATTTTGAACTTGACCTTAGAGTTTGACCCACTTAAAAAACTTAAAAACTATGGCCATAAATTGAACTGTTAGTACTCGGGCTATTATATTTTACGGTTGTATTCCTTGAGAGAAGACCATCATTTGGGTACCAACAATTTTGACCTTTTGATCTTGACCTTCGAATTTAACTTGCATTTGAGAAATTTCTCAAAATTTCATCAGCTGCCATACGGGGCATCAGTGTTTCACAAACACATCTTCGTAAACGACGTTTCGAGAGTATGTCTGTTTGTCCGCAAAAACTTTAACCTTGCCCAAAACTTTTGAATGGTTGGGGTTATGGCTCTCATATTTCACAGGTATATTACCTGTGACGATATCTTTCATTTCGGTACCACTAAATTTGACCTTTTGACCTTGACCATGGAGTTTGAATATTTTTTTACAAAAAAAAATTTTTTTAACCTTTGCCATAAATTAAGAACATTTGAAGGTAGGGCTCTCATACTTCGCATGTATATTCATTGTGACAAGACCTTTCAGTGGGCATACATATTTTTGACTTTGACCTTAGAGTTTGACCCACTTTTAAAAGATTTAACCTCGACCATATCTTTTGAACAGTAAAAACTAGGCTTTTGAACATATTACACAGGTGTATTTCTTGTAACTGGGCCTTCCTTTGGGTACCAACAATTTTCACCTTTTCATGACCTTTGGAGTTTGAGATGTATTTGAGAAAATCGAACCTTCGACATAAGCTGCCATTCGGGGGCATCCATGTTTCACAATAACATCTTGTCTTTTTTTTTATTCATGTAATTGTTTATTTTTTTTTTATAGAGACAGTCCGGTCATTTCACTTACTAATCGATCAATATATACATGATGTACATGCATATATAGATACATGACAATGCTCAGGATACCGAGGTCTTTCATAACAGTACGAAGAATACATTTTATTTACGTATTTAAATATGTAATACCAAGTCCTCTCAAGTCATACATGAAGTCTGCAGTACTATTTTCTGGTCAAATTCGTGAACAAATCCTTATTTTATATTTATTCTCTTCAGTTTGGTTATGATTCAATATTTTTTGACATTTTATTGCTCTGTTCAATAGGCGTCTGATATTTTCTCTCACCTAGGTATTGCTTACTATCAGGCCAAATCGCTGGCTTTAGCTCAGCACACTTAGTTACTATACATATTTTAAGTTTTAAGGGATTTAGCTTCTCTTTATACAATATAATGTCGATGACTTGCTTCAGTTTATACAACCGTACTAATCTGGTGCAGTAGTGTACATATATAATATGTACTATTTATGTAATAGTACAATTCTCAGTCATCCTTGGACTTTCGGGAAGGCGTGGCATTCTCGGCGCTACGTAACTAGTGTCTTTCAAATGGCGAATAGATTCTCATTGGTTAAGAAATTAATAACATCAGGAACTTTAAATTGTTGTTGACAACGATGAGACAACTTAAGCCCAACCTCTTTGCCATCTGAAACATTTGCTACACTCCTAAACAATCTCCTCACTTTCTATTCCATGTATTTTTCAACAGTGAATGAAAGCTGTGTTCAGACGCTAATTATGTAATGTCGAGAATACCATGGCTTACTGAAAGTCCAAGGGTAACAGGGATGTACTATTTACATATATGTACCATTTCAGTTTGTATCAGTAACCCCAACTCTCAAATTCGAGTTCTCCAATCTACTCTAGTATACACATGTACTTTCAACACAAAAAAATAAACTTTTTTCTGATTCAATATCTCTGATGTATGGATAAAACATTTTTCAATGATTTGTCTCTACAATCCAATGGCAAAGATTGATTGATTGATTGTATATTGTTTAACGTCCCTCTCGAGAATTTTTCACTCATATGGAGACTCTAGCAATTGTTTCTTTTGGGGTTATTTCATCTCCAAAACGAGATCATGATTTTAATGCCTTTAAAATGCTCTCTTTACCTATAAGTAAGCATTCACCAAATAAAAACACTAGTATTAGTAAGATTTTTATTTGCAGAAAAATAAAACTTGACATTTTTATAATTTCACCAAATATAATATTGGTGGATCTCTACTGGAGACCTAGATAAAATAAAAAATATCTTTATACTTTTTTGTTGAACGGTTGCATCAATAATCAAAAACTGACATACAATATTTTGGTAAATAATAATAAAATACAAAACACTATCTAAACATGGAGCTCTATACAGTGACACTAAAGTCCAAGCTTCAGAATATATTACTCTCAAAATCACAACAAGGTTACAAGGATTTTTTTTTTTACATAAGTTATTTTTCAAGTCTTTATATAATACTGTAATAATTTGTTCTCTACTTAAATACACACTTTGATTCCAATAAAAAGCTAATCCGGAGGGATAATTTGATACATTTATATTGTAATTATTACAAGGCCTTTAAAAATAAATCATTATATTTGTACTATATAATGTTACAGAATATAATTTGGAAATAATAAAACAAATTTCATTCTTCTAAATACTACAGGAATGGTCTTTGTAATTACATAACCCTGACCTAGATCCAAATTGACCTTGACCTGAGGTCAAAAAATTCAAAGTGTCACCATTCAATGCCATTCTTTTCTAGGTATAATAAAATATTTTCAGCTACTTCAACAGTCATCTGTAAAATCTCTTTTGACAACTTGGTAAAATAGAATTTAAAAAACAATCAATTGGGCCAGAACTGAGAAACAACATACTGTAAACATAGAAGACGATTACATGTGAATAATGGAAATTGCATAATTTATATTTTTCTCTGTACCAATGAAAGGAACATTACGTTTTTGTGTGCGCACAATAAACAATATAATTCAGATCTCCTGGTATATACACAAGTGCATCACTACCATTACATACTTGTATTACGTACATACATGGATACATTATGCATAAAATAATTTGTAGTAGACTACTCACACTGTTTATATTGATTGGATTGTATATAAAAATAAAAGGCAAGAATCTTCTAATTGCAAATCTAAAATGGTGAATATACTTGCTTTTGACATTATGAATCATATAAATTTTAAAAAAAGAAAACAATTGTGAGATACTAAAATGAGCATAAAAAGTTTCAGATGAGTGATTATAATAAAATGTCTGACTAGCAATGGGAAAAGGTACAAATAATATCTTTGGTTATCAAGTTTGTAGATTTCTGGCTTGGTTTGAATTTTTTGAAGTATATCTACTTGTATGTAGTTTTGAGCAGAAGTGCGTCATGTTCAAGTACCCTGTATTCAATAGCCAAATTAAAAATTAAAGTCTTTTTCAACAAAAAAAAAATAAAGAAAATATAGATTCAGTTACAATTTGATTTCCTTTTTTCACTCCCCCATCCCTAACCTGCAAATTCACATTTATCATAATAGAAGCATTGGACCAGTTTCTATAATTAGCATCAACAAAATAAACAATCTCTAGGAAACTAACACTAAACATATAAAGAAATTGCAACAAAGAAAAAAAATCTGTAGCAAGTGGGACCATCTCATAAAAACCCAAAGGCATACAAATGTAACCTTGCATTTTCTCAGCATAAACTTTTATGTTCCAAGCAACACTTTAGCAGTTCCATGGAAATAAAATTGGCAAACTTAAAACAGAGCACCAAATAGGCATATTTGTATAAAATATCTATAACACATATGCAGTTGGATGACTGCACGACAACACAACCTAGAAATTGGATATGACGTTTACAACAAAATTATTCTATATATAGTATACATAACAAAAATGGTAACTGATATGGCAGGCAGATCTAAATACATAAAGATGAGTGACTTGGGATTACAATTTGATTATATTTATTGCACAGTTGGTTTCTTGATTATGCTTTGATAATATTCAAGAATAAATGCTTTCAATGACGTATAGTATACATAACAAAAATGGTAACTGATATGGCAGGCAGATCTAAATACATAAAGATGAGTGACTTGGGATTACAATTTGATTATATTTATTGCACAGTTGGTTTCTTGATTATGCTTTGATAATATTCAAGAATAAATGCTTTCAATGACTTAATATGATTTTCACAGAAGACTAAATAATTCATGGTGATGGGATGGGATATTTTTTTTTATCTGTGCAAAGTTAATTTTTGGCAAAACTGATTAAAACCAAGGAGTTCATATAAAGTTGAAATGTGTTTGAGAAATTTGTAGACAAAGGGGCCACATGCTTAGGATACATATACCATAATGGAAGCTGTAAAGTCAATATCACATATAATACAGTCATATATATATAAAAATATATTTCAATGGGAACAAATTGTAAATTTATGCACACTAGATACACATGTAGAAAAATACTCCAAGGACTTGGGAGTTTGTGTCCAAGTTTGATCTTGACCAGCAATCATTCTTAAGAATATACTCAACAGAAAAGCATAAATTGATAAAATACACAATACATATATAAGATACATTATATATAGTGTTGACATCGATGGACAGCAAATCTCACACAAACAACTCAACAACAACAACAAAAATTCTGGATTGGTGCTGTTGAAAAATAAACTATTTTCTCAATTTCATTGCATATATATATATCTATATATCAAGTTAAGAGGGAATAATTCACAGCAAGGTTTGCTCCTGTGCATGAAATGAAAATATAAACATTTTAAAATTACCAATTTATATCTATATAGGTTGCAATGAACACATGATATATTATCTAACTCCGTACAAAAATAATGGGGAATTTATCCTTGAGAATGTTTAGGGAGACACACTATTACATTCATTGGTTCACTCAGATACAAGGGTGGCAATGTTGACTGGTGCACATTAAATATTCAACTTAATCAAAATAAAGGTATAAAAAAGTGACAATTGTAAAGCTACTCTTCTTGGCTATTTCTTCCTATACATTCAGGCTCTTTCATAAAACAACCAATACTATAGTTAACAATGAGACATTGGAATATAAAAATAAATTCATTTGCAAATAAAAAAATTAAACTACTGTGCTCACTTATAATAAGATATAATAACTAATTAAGGCTAGAAAAATAATAACAGTGTTTGAAGCCTGCTGTTCATTTGGTCCACATCACGCAGGAATCAACATGGCTGACTTTGGCTGCTTGTTGTGAGGTATGCCGTGAATAGCTTTCCAGTCTGCCAAATCAACGTCAGGCTTTCACAAGGACTGGAGTAGGTGGGAGCCTTACAAAAGGAAATAAAGTCCATATCTGCATTGCATAGCACTGCCTGTGTTTTTTTCTTAAAAGAACCTCACTGACAAAAAAAATCACATAATCTCAAATGTAACGAACAAAATGGAAATTGTTTTGATAATTTGTTCTTTGGATTTTCTACGATGATTGTTTGTGTTTCACCAAATTATTATGAAAATATGCGCATTGCCTGAGAAATGGTTTGGCTGCAGACTGGGCAGCTCCTCTCGGTGACTGGTTTCTCCACGATCAGGTTTGCACATTCCATGCAGAAAAGATTATGTCCACATGGAACAAGAGCAGCCACAATTTCACTATCTGAACACATTAAGCACTGTCGGCGTGGGCGACCATTTACCATGGGAACCTGCACAGGAATGGAGACACCTCCTGATGTTTTCACATGGGAGGCTGTGGTAATAGCTGGTGATAAACTGGTGACCAGCCCCATATCCATCACGGAGGTATGCGGGAAATTTGAGCCCTGGGTCCCGTTTAAAGATGGCTTGAGCAGGCCTGTGTTTCCCATACCTTCCAAGAGGCTAAGAGGTGGAGATGGGGGATTGCTGCTTGAATTCCCATTGGATGAACTGTTGGGCGAGTCTGTAATAGAAGGAGACATCTGTCGTGGGGTGCTGTTTCCAAGGCTGCTTGGGCCACGATGAGGGTTGCCAGCACTAGTGGTAAAGACGCTGGTTACCAGATTTGAGTTGTCCACATCAGACCACATCGAGTGGGAGGGGATGAATGGTTCGAAGGAGGGAGATCCACCTATTCCCTCGTCGTTGTCAAAGCTTCCAAAACAGTTGAAGGTTCCAATCATATTTCCCAAAGCAAAATCATTGATCTTCTGTCCACTGACTGATGGAAAATTGAAAATGTTGGTGTCACCATTGTGAAGTGGATTTCCATTCTGGATATTGTGAAAATTATTCAGAGCATTCATTCCATTATGGGCCTTGCCAAAACCAAAGATGTCTGAATTTCCATGCAATTCATGAAAACCAGAGTCTATGCCATTGGTTTGAAAATCATCCTCATTCTGCCCATCAATAACACCTCCAGTACGGATTGCAATGTGACTTTCTATTTCCAATTTGGCTTTTTCCACATTTTCTGGTAGTCCTGTGACTTCAAATACGGGTTCCTTGTCACGACTGGGTGTGACAATGTATGTGTGTGTCTGCTGCTGTATCCGTTTGATGGTGGCTCCTTTCGGTCCGACGACGAGTCCCACCACACGATATGGCACCCGTACCTGGATGGTCACCTGTCCTGGTGTGCTTGGGCTGGGTGGACCGTTCGGGCCTGCGGTGGTGACAGATGATGAACTTGACACACTGCTGTTTCTGCGTGATGCTCTGATCTGACTGAAGTGTTCAGCTGCTGACAAAATTTCTCGTTTTGCCATGCCAACATCTTCCTTCCGTCCTGTCACGACAAATACCGGCTCCTCTCCGCGGACTGGAGTCTTAATGTAGGTGTTGGTCTTGGCTCTCAGGGCTTTAATCTTGCAACCTATGGAGAGAAATATAGAATTAAATGTCTAGCATATACGAGTCTCTGGTTGATGTTAAGAATGACAAAGATTCACATATTCAGTCCAAAAATCAATAACAAACAAAATGTTACTGGATTCCTGTCTACTATTAGAGTTAGTTAGAATGCTTTTGACAATAATTGAATATGAAACTGGACAATTTACTCTGGAATGCCAAATAAAATTGATTTATAACAATAAATAAACAGCTATTCTGCCTGGGTTGGTGTATTGGCAGCAAGTATACACCAGACCTCACACCTGAAGCCCAATAAAACAAAGGATACATTGTAACCTGGTAACTTCATCTCTGTGTTAGGTCTGGAATGCCAAATAAAATTGATTTATAACAATAAATAAACAGCTATTCTGCCTGGGTTGGTGTATTGGCAGCAAGTATACACCAGACCTCACACCTGAAGCCCAATAAAACAAAGGATACATTGTAACCTGGTAACTTCATCTCTGTGTTAGTTAGTCTGCCATTTACCCTGGGAGCTCTGGCTCCAATTACTTTGTGTGCACAAAAATATGTGCCACAAGTCCTTCATTGTTTACAAGGGATGGTAAGGAACCAGATGTGGGTTACATAACATGCACAAGGCTATACAGTCTAAGGTGAAAATTCAACTCGCAAATCAAGGGCAACTTTCTTTCATCTGAGCTGACTGTGAAATGTGTGTAAAAATGTTTTCTGTCTGTACAGAATAAATTCCAGAGCTTGTTTTAATGCTTAAGCAGAATTCCTTATCTTTACACTGACTTTTACATCATGTAGCTCTCTCCTATCAAAGTTCAGTCCCCTAATCACAAATCAAGTGATTCATCCTATGTCTGCTCGAAATTAAGCCATTTATTCAGTCATCTTTATACTGACCTTTTGCCAATTTGTTTCTTGAATAAGTCCCAATATTAACATTTACACACAAGAGCTCTGAACTTATTGGCTGTTTTAACTAACTTAAATCTGTACTCAGTCACAGTAACATACAGAGAACCTTATCTTATCTCAGACACAGGAAATCCCTTAACATTTGAAAGATTTTTACAGACACCCAAGAATTGCTAAAATGATAATCTATTTGGAAAACTTTATCTTGTTTATCCAAAGATGATAAAAATGTTTTTGATGAATGAAACCTATTTTTTTCAGTTTAGTCAAAAGTCAAATAATCACATAAAAAATAATTCTAAATATAAAACCCAGTGCATGTGTAACAATTACTAATCTACACACTTCTAAATCTCAATTGTTACAAGAGGTTTCAGGAAATGCTTATTGCATGTCCTGCTTCTAGCAGGCTCTTGATCAAGTATATATACAAGAGAATATTCTTGACCCTGAGAATTTTACCAGAACAGGAAAACCGGGAGTTGGCCACTTCGAATGAGCACAACATCCGAGTATTAATTAACAAATCCTTTTACTTATTCACGAATCAGTCTTATCCATAATTTTTTTTCTTTCAATACAACATAAACCTTTGTTTCACTTTGAATTTAAATGTTGACATATGTTTATTCAGTATCATCTACAATGCTACTTTCAATATCACTACAACAGCATGACATTCCATTAATGAAATTGTGGCGATTCATAAATGTTTAATTACAGTGGCTAAACCCAGAGTGACTAAACAAGATTTGAAACTTTTAACTTTTCACAGAAATATGAGTACACGAGCGCTTAGAAAACTCTGAAAATTTTCTACACCTGTATCTGAGATTTTTTATAAATGATGAAATTAAAACAAACTAGGCCCTATATTCTTAAAAAATATATAAATAGGTGCTATTTTTTTTTTCTATGTTTCTTTATTCCACCGTTACATTATGTTCAATCATTCCGCTTCCTTTCGGGTATCGAATTTCAAATCTTATCACCACGTGCTTGCCAATATTTTCTTTGTTCATTGTTATTTCATGCGACATGTCAGCTGCTAAAAATAGCGTTTTTCTAAGCAAAATTTCTCGAAATCTATATTTAAACTTTATTAATCATTATAAATGACAAGCAATTGTGTAAATTAACAGTATATTTAGTACACGTGCAAATGAAATATATCGCGCGGCAGTCAGGCGTGACCGATAAACAATGACTTCCTCGTGGTCGCATGTTTATACGAATGTATGAAATTCACAACAAACTCACCTTGTCTTCCAACAATTTCAGCTACATGTTCCGAGCTCGGTACAGGTACACATTCCGTCATGTTGGCACTACGTTTCCTCGCTGTTTCAGAGTCCATGGTTGATGATGCGAGATTTGGAACCTCTTCATCACCATTCATCCGCAGAACCGAGAGCTCAAACGCAAGTTGCAGTGCACGATGGTCTTCAGGAATTTGGTTTGCATTCACCTCCGAAAACATATTAGCTGGCATCTTTGTGGACGTCTGGTTGATTATGCCAAGCATGTGGACTGTTTCGTTTCATAAATATTCTTCGTTGTTTAGTAGAATCTTTGTCCGCTACAGTTTAAAGCGCGCACTTTTACCTTTATGACTCGATTCTTCGCCGAAAACATATTAGCTGGCATCTTTGTGGACGTCTGGTTGATTATGCCAAGCATGTGGACTGTTTCGTTTCATAAATATTCTTCGTTGTTTAGTAGAATCTTTGTCCGCTACAGTTTAAAGCGCGCACTTTTACCTTTATGACTCGATTCTTCAACGCACAAAGCAATATGTCCCATTGACGTCATTTTCCCCAAGATTCCGCCAAGATCGCCATCTATGCGAATCGCTGATTGGCTAATTTCAATTTATGGGCGGAGCTTTATTCCCTTTGACCTCACGATACAATAACAAAGCGAGAACAAGAGCGACGGATTAACAAGGGTGATCAAGATTGCTGAAGTTGATTTCGGTGATTCAGTCGCTCAGATTGATACTTTCAGATGCATATGTTTCCCTTCCTAAATTGTAAATGCCCAATTTTAATTTTTTTTTATGATGTACGAACGACTGTGACTCCATAAGTAATTATCTTTTATTCAGTTTAGAGAAAAAACAACAACACGTATTTGTTTCACAGAAAATGCATTGATTTTGAAAGAAATAGTAATTAGCAGAATGAATAGTTATACAGATAATGATTTTTTTATAAATTAAACAACAAATGAATAAAACAATGTATATTTCATAACATCGATATCATACACAGAGATCGAGAAAGGCTAGCACTTGTACGAATAAGTATTACTTGAATAATTTATGTCTTTCTACAGCAGATGTAATTTTCTAAGTCCCTTGTCTGCTTTTGAATGAAACATGATGGCAATTGCCTTTCATGGTATAATTAGATTAATATGCATAGGATCATTTAAACAGCTAACAAAAAGCTTTACGTAGCTTTACATTACGAAATTAGACATCCGATACACACGCAATATTTGTTTGAGCTCCAAAAAAATAATGGGGTTTATTTAGAAACTACACGTACATAAAGACAAATCTGAATTTTAAAAAAAATTGTTGTTACGATTCATAAAGTTTCACAAAAAAGTACAGCGTAATATCAACATATGTAACCGTAAAAAAGTGCATAATTTTTTTTTTGATATCACCTATTACAAATATGATAGTGGAGCACAAAATAGATTAAAAATAATTAAATGTTTATCCCGAATTCCTGGATGGAAAGGTGTAAAGTGTCTGTCACTTTCCAGTAGTTTTATATAACAATTAAATTAGACTGCGACCCCTGGGAGAGAAAAACGCGCCAAAAGAAACAGGTGTTACTAAACATGCAGTCATCACGACAAAGGAAATTACCCTAAATGGCACCATTTTACCTTCCATTCGGTTCCGTAAATAATCGCTAACAAGGAACGGCCAGTCATGGTAGGGTGAAGTTTCCGGGAATTTGAAAAATAAAAGTGTCACAATCATCCCTACACCCCAGAAATAAACAGGCGAAAATGAAAACTTACGTTTACTAGCGTCTTTGAATCAATACTTTACAATTTCATTTATTAATGAGTACATGACTAATTACTTTCGAAAAAAAAAAAAACCTTTCATTTTTGAACTTTCTAATAGTAAAAACAATTTATCGATAATTATATCAATATTCTGATCGATAAAGAAATTTAGAGAATTTCAAATTCCTTCTCATCATTTGCTTACCCCTTCCCCCCTCTCCAATATGTATAAAGAAAAAAAATATTGGGATAAGGATAAAAAAGATTTACTATTTTATTGACAATAACTTATTCTCATAAAATGACAGTTAAGTATACAGTGTAAAAACAAATTACAAACTTGTATAGTTTATATCCATACAGGGAGAAAAAATACAAAGAAGCAGGAAAAACTAACAATGAGTTATCCAGGAGAACCAACTTTTTCAATATTTCTTTTTAACAAATAACAATATTTATCATTTTGAATTTATTTTTCATTAATAAAAAGTGAACAATCCAGCTGATCATAAGACAGAATTGTATTTTAATTTGAGAGTGGGGGAGTGGTGGTTTATCCTTTCACAGCCAAATTTTATTAAATCATTATAAAGTTACCATGATTTGACAACAAAAAGTAAGGCAGAGGGGGGTGGGGGGTACTAAACTTTTTCAATATATCACAGTTAGGTTAAGTTTGGAAAAAAAACTGGAAGGCACCCCCCCTCTTTTCCCTTCACTTTCTTATACTAAGTGCCTTTCGATATATATAAGTACCAAATCTATTCTTTTTATGTAAGTAGCTCAGGAAGTTATATTATTTGCTTTAACACATGGAAAAATTCATTAAGAAAACTTGTTGGTATAGGTGTGTATCTTATCAGATTGAATTTGCCTCTTTCTTGGAACATTTGTAAATATTTTATCTGTCTTTGAGCTCCATCTCTCACGTTCCCAGCTGCTGGTCGTAAGAATCCTTCTTAAAATAAAGCATCATCACATCATAAAAGATTTTATCGCCGACTTGTTTTTTATGGCCTGTATCATTCCATGATCGATAACTTTATATCTTAATTACTTTGGCGAAATAAATTCAATTAGTCTTGAAATATTTTTTAACGTTAAAACGTATTTAAGGATTCGTTATTGAAAATTTGAAAATTCAGGAAACATTTGGAAAAAAAAAACATCATTCTAAATGACGCATCCTGATAAGGCTGTTTTAGAAGTTTGAAATTAAAATTTAAAAGAAGATATTCCAGAAAAAGATAATTAAATACTATGGCGGGAACAAGGAACAAATAATTTTCCTCTTTGTATATCAGTATTTCTTTTTATTATAATGGGGAGGGGGCACTCTGGATCCGGACAGATTCCAGTGGCGGATTTAAGGGGGACATCCGGTACCCCCCCCCCCCCCCCCCCCGCCCCCCCCCCCCCCCATCCTAAAATTGTCAAAGTTCGCGCAAATCACAGTTTCGTCTAGAAAATGTAAAAATGTCTACATGATAGACTTCATTTTTACCCTAAAAATCCCTAGAATTCGCTCTCTGGGCCCCCACCAGGGCTTTGTCTGGTCCAAATGGGGGCTTTAGGGCGGCCCTCAGACCTCCTGCCTACTTTTAGCACCCCCTCTAACTTCAATACCTGAATCCGCGCATGGATTCTGCAGATCAACTCCTAGTCGTATCCAATACACATTTACTCACATGCAGATGTTAGAAACAAGATTCTCAGTAAAAAATAAAAATAAGAAAATTTTACATTTTAATCTAAATGGACTTGCTCTTGGAATTTCAGCTGTTGGAATGTCAGTCATTTGACCAAGAATATAAACATGTATCGTGATAGTACAATTATATATGCATGCCTAAAATAATAAATTATATGAATTTTACACCCCATATTATTTTTTATGAGTACACTGATGACAAGCCCTGCCCCCTCTTAATTAAAATTACCGAGGATGAACCTCGGCATCATTTCCATACATTAGATACTTCTGTAGACTATTACGATCCAAGACTTGGGCATGGACAATTTAATGTTTTTTTTTTCAAAGTTTCTTCATCATAGATTGTGATATATCGTTTCATATCATTCCTATTTCATTCATATTGTAAATATGAAAAAGTTACCTAGTTAAGTTAAAACTCAAAATTAATAAAATGAAGAAATCAATTGTTTTCCAATTTATCGATGAGTATTACCTCAGCATATTGACTGTTAAATATAATCGTCTAAGAAAGGGCAATAATTATGACAAAACCTTGTCGATAAAGTAATTAAATGATCGAATCCTACAAGAAAGAGCTCTAGGATCGAAACGGTTAAATTTGTGGAACTACATGTCTAATGGCCTTGATTTTAATTTACAACTCTTGAAATCAATCCACTTGCTTTAAAAAATCACGGCTGTGATTTTAATTAAGAGATTCTGTAGAGTAAGGCTTTAGATTGGAATTTCGTGTTATTGATTAGGAAAATGACAAATTAGTTGCATTCATTCTAAATGACGAGTTAGCGATCCCTGTTTGCTAAGTGAAGCCAGGGGGAATATTTTAATTTAATATCTAGCTAATATCAGACCATAGCGCACATGAGACTGGCGGATGACCGAAGACCCACGTATCGATTCGCAGACATTTGAGATTTTACTTCGAACCCGACACATTTGTTTGTTTATATCACGGGATTTGGGTATTCCCCTCGAAACCGATTACTCCAGACTTGAACATAATCTGACTAATTACGGAGACATCGACAGATAGATATTATTCTACAGAATTAATATCAAATTGTCATTTATCAATACAAGTAACAAGTCTAAACACTTTATGTTTATCACTTTATACATCTGTACATGCATGTGTATGTTTATCACTTGTATGTATTGTACAACTCGTTTTTTCAAAGTGCGTAATTTTTCAAAGTGCGTTGTAATAGCGCACATGTCACACTTCTTGGATTTACTGTGATGAACCCAACCGATCACAAATCTAAATACATATGTACTAGGAAAAGGGATTATAGAAAGTATATTATATACTTTCTATTATATATACAGGGTGTTCCATGATATATGAAACCATTTGAAACTATCGCCAAAAACGCATGTCTTGACCAATTTTTTTTTACATTTGTCTCATTTAATATTTGAACAAATATACATTTTTTAGCAACAAAATATTTCATTTAAAAGTTCTCACATAGTTGGAATGTTGAAGCCACAAAATTACGTCAAATTTTGCTAAATATTACTTTTTAAGCAAAATTTATCTATGATTAACAAGTTAGATGCCCTTGCTTCAAAACAGTAATTTTCAAATCCAATCTTAAGACATTGATACTAAATTTGTTACTTATCTATAAAAGTATTATAACTAAAGAGAAATGCACTGTCGTCTGAAATTATGGAATTTTGCGTAAATTATGGAATTTTGTGTGACCACTTCCCAGACCGGACTTCATTTAGAGGACATCAGTTTAAAACGAAAACATTTTTCAAAGTGAACACATTTTGCCGCGCTCATTTCAATGTGTGAATAAGATTGGACATTATATGCAATGTTTATAGTGCATTTGTTGTTCTTCAATACTCATTATTTTTTTTTTTATAATCATGAAATGATATCATATATTTTGGGACACCCTGTATATAAGTGGCGAATCAACTTCATATTGCTATCATCTTTTCGGAACACATACTCACCCTTCCCCCGAAATTTTGGATTTCTTTTCTATTTTTTCAGTACTGAGCTTTTTTTCATCATATATTTTTCCCACACTAGTTTAATGGAGAAAAATAGAACAAACCAAACATATAACATACATGTAGGTCAAAGCATTTTCATCTCATATTCTCTCATTGGAATTCAAAAGCTTTTTCTCCGAAGAGCAATGAAAATTTGTTACAGGATCGGAAAACATTAGCCCTCACACCCAGAAAGATGGCCAAAGTGAGAGAGTGTATTCAATTATTCCAAAGCCAAACGTCGTAATGGAAGTGCACTTTAGTAACTGTGTATTTTTTATATTGGTAAATCCATTACTTTGCGATCTTCAGGGCCATTTGATGTAATAATGCTATCAAAGTTTGAAATATTTTACCCAACAGAGAGTTTTTCTGTGTGGAGCCGTGTATGATCTAGAATTTGTTACAGGGCAAAAGTGACAAACGCATGCATCTTTTATAAAGCAAGGTCACTTTTCTTGCCTCAAGAGCTAAAGTATTACAAGAAATATGATAGTTATTTGATAAACCATATTTTAAAAAATAGATCTATCTTTTTTTCAATTTGCAGTAATCATATTTACATAACTTTGATAAGCAGTTATGCTCGTTTGTTTGTTTATTTGTTTAAGTGAGAAGGGGACCAGATCGATCCATCTAGAAATCCTCTCGATTTGCTGACACATTATAGTCTTTATTCTTTTTCTTTTAAATTGAAATTAATCATTGGTGATTCAGTGATGGTAGGGGGGGGGGGGGGGGTAAACCAAGGGCTTGTGTTAATTTTAACACAGTTGTGTTAAAATAATACTAGATCTAAATTTTCTTCAATTTACTTTCAGTGTACATTTTCAATTGTTAAATATTTTATTTGGGAAAATTTGGGAACCCATATTTTGATTAACTTTGCATCACTTTTTTGTTTTCTAAAAAAAAAAATTCGACTACATTCGTATTCTTAAAAAAATATCAAAAACACAACGTGACTGAAATATCTATATATTCACTTGTTTGATACAGCCTGAGTTTCGTTGTATCGCACTCTGGAGTTTGATCAGATTATAATTCATAGGCAAAAAATAAAACTCATCTGAGAGAATACAGTCTTCACTAGAACCAATATAGTTCTCGTCAAGACATGGATTTTTTTTTTATTTGTTTGATCCCATTAATATTGTTGGTTATCATTATTCATTGACAACATTTAGATTTACAGCAAATATTGTCTAATAGAGTTGACCGAGATATAACTCTATATAGGAAAACGAAATGGGCCAAAGCCATTATTTTGAAGTCGTTCTGAGAGAACTGAAGCCAGTGGAATATTGCCTGACATTGACGTACGGATACATTTCAGAGAGAGAAAAATTGGTCTAAAAACCTACTTGTTCGTTAGTAACAAATATTGCAGGAAATGCTGAATGTCCGGGAGAAAAAAGATTTTTCAACCTCAGAAACATATGCGTAACACTTACTTTAATATTCGATTATTGATTATTAATTGATGTAAAAGATTTTTTGATTGTTTGGTTTTTTAATTGTTTGGGTTTTTTTTTTAAACACGATATTTATTTGAGATATTCTAAAAAGTTTTGGATTGAAGGCATTAGCGATATTTGTATTTCCACTTTTTTTTCTTCTAGATTTGGCAGGTGAATTGATCATTTTAAATGAATTTTTTATCGACAATATGGGGAAATACACCAGTATAGTTTTTGCCCTGTCTGGCAGTCTGACTGTCATATAATGTCTGTCTGTTTGCAAAACTTTAATCTTGCTCATAATCTATGATTGGATACAGGTCTGGCTTTTATTTTTTTTTTTACATGTGTACACTCTTATTAAAATTAGATGTTGGAGAGGACTTATATAGGTCATGCCTGATGTCTAATCCAATAATGTAATCTGACTTTACATAATAAAGTATTTGATTAAATTAATTACATTAAAAGAATCATCAAAGCGTTCTAATGTTTTATATTATGTATATTGTATTGCCTTACGACGCACTAAATAGCGTCATAATTCCTCTTTGTTAAAAATATAGTTGAGTAAGGAATAAAGAATTTCATTGATGCATATATGCAACAACCATTTCACTTGTATACTAAGATCTAGTGATATCTTTCATATTTTTTACTTTTGTATTACTATATATTCTTTTTCAGTCAGTTAGAGCGTTATCATACTACAATTTAACTGCTCTCCGGTGTGCCGTAACGTCATCAAACGTCGTCATTTTTCTTAAGTTGCTTTATCCACATTCCAATACACGCGAAACTGCCAAAAATAAAGCAAATGAATTTTTTAAAAGACCACATAATAGATAGTGAATATGTCATATCAGCCAGTACCTCTCATTATGTGGGCATTAAAAGACAATTATCGAAAGTTATATTCCTGTACTAGTATATCTAAATCTGAACATCCCTAAATTTTAATCATTTGATTTTTAAATTAACATTCAATTCAATTTATTTACTCAAAAACCATGTAAATGGTACATGAGGTGCAAAAACATATAAAACATATATGTTTTGAACATATTTTATTGTATAAACAAAAGGATTGGAAACAAGTTCTTTCAACTTACGAGTTCCTCTCCTTAAATATAACTATATGTCATGCAATTAAAATACATGTAGTACATTGAGGGGGGGGGGGGGTTCAGTGTTATCTAAGGACAAAATGTTGACCATGCAGTGTCGTTAAAGAAAAATAACTTTTAACGGAGAAATATACCACATATAAACAAATAAATTATTGTTCAAGATGTAATAAAAAGGTAGATATGGATTTTTTTGTAGACTGTAAGAAAAACAAATATTCTAAACGCACAACTAACAAAACACGCAAAATAATCGGACCTGTTGAACTTTGAAACTCTTTGTTAGTCCGAGACACCTGCTTCTTGTTCACACCAACATGTCTGAGGGGATGTGTATCGGAACAAAACATTCCAGGTGTAGAATTCCACCTGTACACACCTGTATGTAAATCTGCATCAACCCCAACCCCCAGGAAAAATTAGACTGAGGAAACACGAGGTCATAACAAACGAAGTTAACTTTGCCGGATATACTTCACGGTTGAGTGCGCTGGCACGCGCCAACTCGCCAGGTAGATTGACGATGGATGACTTTAAAAATAAATGTATATTCTTCAACTTTAACTAGGCATAACGACAGGTGAAGATATTTATAAAGAGTTAGCACAGGTAAATTTTGTTTGTATTCTTTGTATGTTGACCTCCATCGTATCAGATTATTAGACGAATAAAATGTAGTAAATAGAAACTGTACAACAAAGCAGTTGATATATTAAGTACTCAAACGACTTTTCATAAACCAGATAAAAGAGCGCCATAGAACTGTTTTATACGACAGATGTTCGCTAGAAGGGAAATTTTCTTTGTCATTCCGTATAATCGATTTTTTGATGAAAGAACAAAATTCAACTTTGCGGGAAAATGAAAGTTCTATTTTTCTCCTCGTCTGGAAAATTATTCAAGCAAGACAACATGCACCTCCTTGCATTTGCATGCAACACGGAAGAGCACGTAGCAGAAATAGATACTAGTATGCCTTGAAGTTAAATGGATGGACACAGTAATGTAAATGACCCATGCAAATATTCTGGGGCTAATCTGCAGCATTTACTGATATAAGATCTAAAATATTTTTTTCTTTTTAGAGGGCAATGCTCAAGCAATGTATTTATAACTCCCTGCACATTTTTTTGAAATATATATTGGAGGAATCAATAGTATGTACATGTACATGAAATCAACGTTAAGAAATTTTTAACTGGTCATTGAATAACGATAAACCCCTGATTCGTAAGATAAGTGCATCTTCAAGGAATATTAATTCATATTTGTGTGGTACCTTACAAATATTCTTTTATCTTTTTTAAAGAGAAGGGTTGTTTCAAAAAAAAATTTAACACTGAAAATATTTCAATCACCTCTTATTTGCATTTAAATTGTTGAACTCTAAGAGGAAATATAAAAAAAAAAAGTAAAAATTTTACAGATTGATATTGCAACTTTTTAGCTAAAAAAATATCGAATTTTCTTAATCATTGTTAACAGGAGACGGAGAATTGCATAATCGCAACAATAATTATGTTAACTCATTCCGTGCTTGTCTTCACCAAAACCACTCTTTTCATGAATACAATTTCCTTGGTTTAATGTCTTTCAAACACCGCTTATAAGAACGATAACACCGTTAACCACGCCTTTTGTTGCATATCATTCCACTGTTTCTTTTTTTATCGTTATATGTTTGAATATTTCATTTCCGGTAAAATAGCCTTGTCTTTGATCTCGTATCGAGTTAGATCACCATGCGCAGGAATCGCCGAGGGATGCAGACTATTGCACCCGACTTCCGAACCCGGCTAGATAATCTGCAGCAACCACCTGGAAAAGTGACGTCACCAACTGAATCACCGACGAGCTGATTCATTCTCCAATTAATACCATCACTGAATCACCAATGATTTAAAAGAAAAAGAATAAAGACTATAATGTGTCAGCAAATCGAGAGGATTTCTAGATGGATCGATCTGGTCCCCTTCTCACTTAAACAAATAAACAAACAAACGAGCATAACTGCTTATCAAAGTTATGTAAATATGATTACTGCAAATTGAAAAAAAGATAGATCTATTTTTTAAAATATGGTTTATCAAATAACTATCATATTTCTTGTAATACTTTAGCTCTTGAGGCAAGAAAAGTGACCTTGCTTTATAAAAGATGCATGCGTTTGTCACTTTTGCCCTGTAACAAATTCTAGATCATACACGGCTCCACACAGAAAAACTCTCTGTTGGGTAAAATATTTCAAACTTTGATAGCATTATTACATCAAATGGCCCTGAAGATCGCAAAGTAATGGATTTACCAATATAAAAAATACACAGTTACTAAAGTGCACTTCCATTACGACGTTTGGCTTTGGAATAATTGAATACACTCTCTCACTTTGGCCATCTTTCTGGGTGTGAGGGCTAATGTTTTCCGATCCTGTAACAAATTTTCATTGCTCTTCGGAGAAAAAGCTTTTGAATTCCAATGAGAGAATATGAGATGAAAATGCTTTGACCTACATGTATGTTATATGTTTGGTTTGTTCTATTTTTCTCCATTAAACTAGTGTGGGAAAAATATATGATGAAAAAAAGCTCAGTACTGAAAAAATAGAAAAGAAATCCAAAATTTCGGGGGAAGGGTGAGTATGTGTTCCGAAAAGATGATAGCAATATGAAGTTGATTCGCCACTTATATACAGGGTGTCCCAAAATATATGATATCATTTCATGATTATAAAAAAAAAAATAATGAGTATTGAAGAACAACAAATGCACTATAAACATTGCATATAATGTCCAATCTTATTCACACATTGAAATGAGCGCGGCAAAATGTGTTCACTTTGAAAAATGTTTTCGTTTTAAACTGATGTCCTCTAAATGAAGTCCGGTCTGGGAAGTGGTCACAAAAAATTCCATAATTTACGCAAAATTCCATAATTTCAGACGACAGTGCATTTCTCTTTAGTTATAATACTTTTATAGATAAGTAACAAATTTAGTATCAATGTCTTAAGATTGGATTTGAAAATTACTGTTTTGAAGCAAGGGCATCTAACTTGTTAATCATAGATAAATTTTGCTTAAAAAGTAATATTTAGCAAAATTTGACGTAATTTTGTGGCTTCAACATTCCAACTATGTGAGAACTTTTAAATGAAATATTTTGTTGCTAAAAAATGTATATTTGTTCAAATATTAAATGAGACAAATATAAAAAATTGGTCAAGACATGCGTTTCTGGCGATAGTTTCAAATGGTTTCATATATCATGGGACACCCTGTATATATAATAGAAAGTATATAATATACTTTCTATAATCCCTTTTCCTAGTACATATGTATTTAGATTTGTGATCGGTTGGGTTCATCACAGTAAATCCAAGAAGTGTGACATGTGCGCTATTACATCGCACTTTGAAAAATTACGCACTTTGAAAAATTTTTTCAAAGTGCGTTAAATTTTGGACCAAATCAACGCACTTTGAAAAAATAAAATTTCTTTTCAAAGTGCGTTAATATCGACCATATTAACGTACTTTGAAAAAATATGTATGGTTTGGTCAAGTATTCTTGCAAATCTTGGGTATGATAAATAATTGAACCTGTTTGATAACTCTTTGATGATGAGGTCACTTCAGGATGTGAAAGTAAGCGATTTTGATTTTTCCATGCATACTTTGAATATTCTATCTCTCTTAAAAGTTTTACTTAAGTTTTGCAGTTAGAATGCATTTTAAATGAAAACTAAAATTTATTGAAAGTTTTCAACGCCATACCAGTTAGGCAAATACATATATTTGGGTGTAGCATTAATTTATAGTTTCGTACTTTTCTATATATCAAAATGGCGGACGAAAATATGTTATGAACTATCAAATATTGCAATATATCGCAATATAATTTTTCTGGCGATATCCACCCCTAGTAGCATAACCATCGGTACCGGGGGGGGGGGGGT
>PRKT01000088.1:425929-465016 GCA_003671525.1 Saccostrea glomerata | reverse complement strand
GTTATTCAGTGAACATGGCGTTATGAATAGCAATTGCTCTGCTGGCATATTCCATGATGCGCGCTAGCGCATCATGGAAAATATGCCAGCAGAGCTATTGCTATTCATAATGCCATGTTCACTGAATAATCGTTGTTTATTACTTATATTTGCATTCTTTGATTTTTTTTTTCAAGAGTATCAGAGGAAATCCTGACTTACATAACGACGCAGCTTCTTGTCTTCAGTAAAGAAAAACATACGGCTTTTAAATCAGTAAACCTGATTAATGCTCCTTTTCTCTAATAAATCATAAACAATTTATAAAGTATTTCCCTCTCAAACACAGTTATCTGGATACAAGCAGCGCTGTCATCACATTTTTGTTTTGATGCAGTTGTGACGTCATCGATCAACGTTATTAAAACCCTCTGACAAAAATCAATAATTTAACACTATGATGAAAAATGAGAATGCTTTTATAATGATTATTACTCCAGAATGCTTTTCTATAATTTTTTTTTTAGTTTTTCTATTTATTTTTAATAGCTGAAATCATTCTTGAAATAGATATAGTTAAAGAAATTTTCTCTTTCTGAATGTTATTACCCAAGTGTGAAGAGTTATCGTTCTTTGTACAAATATGCATGATTCACAAAAATAGAAATATAGCAGTTCTCTACAATTTTAAAAAGTTTTATTGTACAAATAAATACATTGACCAAAATTGAATTTTTAAAGATATAAATCAGCAATTTTAAGTATTCCGAATTTCCTTTTTTTCAGAGAATATTATTAAAAACTTATTTTTATTCCTCTTATGAAACATTTCATATATATACTTCTCAACTCGATTCAGAACTTTAGTAGAGATTGTTCTACACTAGTGTTTCTACACTAGTGTGATAGAGCAATTGCGCTCATAGTGATAGCAATTGCGTCTATAGTCCTATGAACGCAATTGATGACTACAGGAGAGAGCAGTGGATATGCAAATATACAGTTATAAAAACGCTTGCTTTCAGTAGTGTTATATAAAGGAAAGCATTTGCAAATGTAAATATTTAAGTTCAAATCCATTCTCAACAGATAAGAGGTCTTTCCACAATCATTTCAAAGTTTGTGGAAAGGGGGGTTGTCATGTCAAGGTTGTTTTTCCGCTAGTTGGAAAGGCCTGGAATTGCAACAACTTCTGGCAAATACTGAAACAGGTCTATACAAAAGAGAAACATTTACAAGATATGTATTCTTTAAGAATTAGAATTTTACTCCGACTTCTTTAAACTTATGACTTTTACAAATTAAGAATATCAATATTTTTTATATCATTTTGTGACCCGAAAGATACATGTAGTTAGCAGCATGCATAAGGAATTAATTTCTTCAACCACGGATAATTTTAAATTCCATATTAGGGATCTATACCATATACTTGAACCGTACACAAAGCGAAAATAAATCAAATTTTCTTTTATTTTGGACCTCTGGCGAATCGGTTATAATCTTACTATGTTATTTATTGTGAATCCCTGGTAAATAAATTATATATTTTTTTAGTTTTAAAATTTAAATGGTAAAAGATGTAGTTCAGTCGGATCTTATTTTTGTTTTGTCCGAATGTAACTATATGTTATATTTTGTTCAAACAGAATTTATTTACCGTATTTAATGATGTTTTCCGATAAGGATATTAACAACTTGATCAGGTTATGACAACCCGGTAAATTCAAAATTTAAAGCACGACAACTCACCACAGGTACCTACAATGTCACATACGGACTACGATAGATCTATACGATACGATCTGCGTGAACTGGCAGAACTTTGAGGTCCCTATATTTTCTGATCGATTATCGGGAATTTACCGACCGATCGTTGCGTAAAAGTAATTATTTAAGATTTCTCCATTTCCCTGTTAAACCAATAAATGTGTCGTTGCGTTCATTTCTCCAGCGATAATGTTCCCGTTGTAGCTGATTATATTATTGCAAAGCTGTATTGGAATGACGGTGCGAGGGAGTCAAGTGGAAGAATTTCTCTCGTAAAGTAGTTCCGGAATTTTTGGTCCATTACCAGTCAAGTTTGCCAGCGGTCAGCCCCGGAAGTCGTGAAATCAGAGTATCATTATAGGACCGTACGAGATAGAGCACGGTTATTTTTCGAACTGGTACGGAAAATAAATGTTTGCAAAGAGTAATGGCTTCGTTTTAAGGGGAAAGTAACTTTCATATTCGAAGGCAATTTAACGAAAATGTGCCTCATCAATAGGCAAAGCAGACACACGAATTGGTTGGCAGATATTTCTATAAAATTGGATGGCAAGACTGTCTGAAAACAGATGCTCTAATAATTGAATTAATTGATATTTATTACAGAAATATCAACGTTCATGGGAGCATCGCCAAATGTTAAAACTCCCACCATCTAGTGTCCGAGGAGGGTTTAAAATGAGAACTGTTTATTCATAAAACACTCGATTGCTTGTTTTCATAGTCCCTAAACATGATAACAAAATGTAAAATATCCCCAAGAGAGAAGAAAAAAAATTCCAAGCCCTGCAATATACTGCTCTTTAATAATTATATGAAAAGGCTTCTCGATTGGCCATTGCAGAAACTAAGTATAGTGGCCAAACAATTCCACCAACAATCGTCTCGTCCTTGGAAACATGCCATAGAAAAAAACTTAATGATATGAATTGAGGTTTCAGTAAAATTTCATTAAGTCTGGCAGATTTGCATTGCGATGGGATTAATTGAGTCACGGCAGGAAGTGAATATAGCTACATTGTACATTGTTTACTCGGTACATGTATACTATTTGTGAGATGCATACTTTGGTCCACATCTCCATAAAAGATTAATTAATTACTTTAATATTTACAGCTTCTAAAATAAATAATGTAAATGGACATAACAATGTGAAATTAAAACTTCATGTATTCATTTTTACAGAGTATCTTAAAGTAAAGGCACTTTGAATTTCTGTAATACCCGAAACATGTGCTTAGCAGTATAATATATAAATATAGCCCTTTAATGAGGTCGATCCATAGATATATCGACTTTGCAGAAAAGCATATCGTACTCAGCCGATATGCTTTCCTGTGAAGTCAATATATCTATATGTATTGAACGAAGGAAAGGGCTACATTTGTTATAATATCATTTTTACAACAATACGAACTTTGAAATAATTTACGATCAAGCTGCAATCTTTCTCTGTCATCTTTTTGAACATGTACTTGAGATTTTAAAAAATGAACCGTTTATCCTAATTTTGTTTCCATTTTACTGATAGATTAGGGAATGTAATATTTTAAATATTATATTTGTTTAACTATGGTTAATGAAAAAAATTCTAAAATATTTTACTACATGTATAAAGTAGATTCTTATTCTAGGCATTACAGAACACATTAATTATCATGATTATCGAAAAGAGTTGAATTTTTCTTCTTCAGAAACATCAAGCAATTTTACATGCACGTAGAATAATTAAAGTTTTGTGAAGTCAACACTTTTCTTATCTTATAGAAATAGATTAAAGCCATCTTCTCAAAATCTATAAAATTTAATAGTAACACAAGTCTATCTGATGTTATATTCTTGATCATGTAAACCAACCAGAAAGCTAAGAATAAGCGAGAAAAATAATATGGAGTTTTATTACAGAGACAAGTATACTTTTGCAATAAATAAACATTGGTGCTGAAGCATTACGATGAGTAATCTATATTTTGTGTTCGACATTTATGATATTAAAATTCTTTTTGTTCTAACAAATAATCTATTGATGTAGAACGTTTCAGTCGGTACAATCGATATACGCGTTAATAAATGATCGAACAGAAATTGATGCAAACTATTTCCGAACTATACGAGTAAATCATTATGTAATCTTGGATTAACGTCCAATTACAGGCTTCTCTGGAACTTTGTAATTAAAAAAAGAATCAGGGGCGAAGATATCGCCTTATACGTTAGGCCTTATATGAAATAATACTAAGTATATTTTATAACATAAGTGTTAACTCTAAGTACATGTATACCTATTTTGCTTTAATTATTGATATTTTCCTTCAGACTTGATGTACTTGTTTATATATTATATAAGATGATTCTTCAGATCACTTTCGAAGATCGACTGACTGATAAAAGGGCATTGATCTTTGTTAACCTGTCCTGTTCTAATCTTGAATTCACTGTTTCAAGAGTAGGACATACAATATTGAAAGAATTGTGGTCTCCCGCTTTCGGTGTTTTAGTGAAACTATGGCATTGTGTCAAATATTAACGCCCTATTATTTTATTTAAAAGAAATTCATTACCAAAATTAGTTTAAAAAATTTTTCTGTCCGTCTGTCACAAAACTCTAATCTTTGAATGAGAAGAGGTAGGGCTTTCAAATTGCAGATGTACATAACCTGTGACCGTTCAAAATAGATGATTTTTGAACCCGTGACCTTGAAATTTCACCTACTTTTCAAAAATTGTCATTTTTTTCATAACTTTTGATTGTGAAGAGAAAGGGCTTTGATATTTGACATTTGCATAACATGTGTATGTAATAAGATGTTTCCGCTTATGCTATGATTTTTATCGCCCTGTCTTTGACTTAATGTTTGACCTTTTTTAAAAAAAAATCCTGAATGATTACTTTAATATGCCATATATTTGGCAAAATATGCAACAAATAATGGCATCTCATCCACTAAGACAAGGAAAGTTTAAGGGTACCAGGATTCTCTGTATTTCCTTGTTTATGTATCTACATTGACTTTATTTTATAACGATAAGTTACGTTATCGTGCTTCTTTTCTCTTTTTTTCAGGACTGATGACGAGACCGTGGACGAATCGGAAAGTGAAGCTCACCAGGGACCTATATATCCTGTGTTTACATACATAAATCCTGTTAAATAAATGGTTATATTTTAATCTCTCATTAGACTAATAGTAATCAATCGATAAAAGAGTGAAGAACATAATCTGACCCCGACTGCTGAATGTAGGATGCTAGCCTTAGGAATGTTGTTAAGTCAAAAACTTGTTGTTTTGTTTAAAAAGAAAACGGCTCTGTTTAAATATCGATCACAGAGTTTGGTAGGAACTGGTGAACACTGTTAAGAATTCATTTCTTCAGTATTGTCACGGGATTCCAGTTTTACTATGTATAAATTGTGTGATTAATTCACGTGCATAGTATAATTTTATTAAATAGGCATTAACATCTCCCCGAGACTACTGAAACTGAGTCTCACATAGGGGCTGCGTTAGCGACAGAATGACGTTGTTTTGATGTACTTTATTTAAAATACATCAATTCTTGTGCCACGACCATCTCACTTCCCACTTAAAGAAAGCAGCCCCGAAATAGAAATGACGAAAGAAAGAACATTTCATAAATGAAGCCTTATTAATAACAATAACAATGTCCAGCTCACTTGGTATTTTTTAACATTCAAAAAATGATTTCATTTAAATATACAGAAATGTGAAGCTCGCCATTGATTTTATCTATGTCAGCGAGTCCAAAATTGCACGAGATCTTATTTTATCGATTAAGAAAAAATAGGTATAACATCTTCACCTCTTATGAAAAAAACTGACTTGTGCCGATACTATGTTGTGTCTGAAACTGAAAGGAATAAGCTAACAGCAAAAACATTGATCTCTGATCGTCTGTTCATTTTGGCGCCAACATCCGAGACATGGAACAAAGTTCAACTTATCCATTTTGCCTTAACGAATTGATTAAAAGAAACTGCCAATTAATCTATCAGAATTCTTAGATAGCTTATCACCAATTCGTCACAGTGAACCGCCGATTGACAACGCATCAAGACAATTCCACGCGACTGTTGGTGGGAGAACTTTTCGACATTTTCAAGCTTCATCGTTTTGACGCATCACGGCCTTATATATACCAGATAAGAGGAACCGTGTTTTAGGGCGCGGATTGTTTTGTTATTCGCAGGAAAAATAGTGAATGAAATATTTGCACTAGATATCTAATTGACTACGGATTTCCTGCTGTAGACGTATGCTGGCCCTTATTGCTGTATTGACACCTGTTGAAAATCTAACTCTTAAATGTAACTTTCAACTCAAAAAATGGCGTATCTTGTGAATGAAAAATGTTTATTTTTAAGTTGAAGGACAGAATCCTAAGGTTTAAAATTGTGAAAATATCGGAAAATAGACTCAAACAGCAATAAACTTATATTGGAAATAAGTGAGTTAAAATCGACAGAATACATCGATTGACGTTTTTTTTACCATGACTTTTCCTATGACCTTGAACGTACTTTTCTTAAATTAGTGTTTCGCTCAGTTTTAAAGAAACCATTCAAGATATTTTTATCAAACGTAATATGCTAATGCATATTAGTATTATATTCAAGTATATTTTAAGTATAAATTTGTCTCAGTATTTTCTGTTCTTTAATGCACAATTTGTATATATATAATCATGGATTAAGACTTCTGCAGCAGATTCTAATGGAGAAGGCTTGATCTCTACTTGTATTTAAGATTTCATATTACATTCATATCAACAGGACTATCTGTTCATGATAACTATAAAATTACTTTTGCATTACACACGGAAAATTCTTGAATAATTCTTTTATTAAATTGACCTATAAATTACATTATTTGCAGTGATTAACAAGAAAATCCGAAGACTTTTAACAGGTACATGTACATGCCAAATATGAATATCCTATTTTCTAATTCAAAAGTTGTCACTGTCACTTATGTTGACATGTTTGAAAAGTTCGTGAAACCTCAAAGTCACGAATTCAAAAATTTATTTGGAAAGGTCTTGTGACAGTTTATGCACATATCAAATATTAATGTCTTATATTCTCTCATTCAACGGTATCATCAATGATAAAAATTGGTTAAAAAATTTGTCGAATCTCAATCACTATCAAATTGTTGTCAATCAAACAACTTGACAAAAAAGCAGCACATTTTCCACGATTAAGTCTTCAAATTCTCATTTTTCAATGTTCAAATGGATCGTATCCTTAGCTTACTTTAAATTTGTGGGTTTAATGTAAACATAATTGCGCGTTTTCTTGCTTTTGCTCAATCAATTTTCCTTTAGATCCTACTGCGCACCTGTTCTACGCTCAAGGTGCCTGCTGTAGACTACCCCAGCTGTCAGAAAACGCGTTTTCGTACGATGTCTGTCCCCATAACTGTGATCACAGGTAGAGGGCGGGCCCATTAGTTAAAATTCCGCCACAAGTCTCGCTCTGGTTGACATGACAACGACGCGGGCCATCTGTCGGATGACGGAATTCGAGCGTGTATTGGTTGTCCCTCCGTGAAGGTGGAGGTGCAGGTGATTTTCCGTTTTCCTCAAACAAATCAAGCACAACTACAAAGTCTTGATGTTAAACACCTGTTGTATATATAAAACCAAGTAAAAACGATAAATGCTATTAAAGGAATACCTTTATTTCATAAATTAGGTATTAGATGTTGTACAGAGATAACTTTCATTTGATTAGTCGACAATACATGATACAGCTAATGAAATAAATAGTAAAACACGGACGAGAACATTCTGATTAAGTACCAATATTACGAACCCCGAGCGCGACTGCTAGTACTAATGGGACACAAAAATCAAATAATCGTTTGCTCTATTTCTTCGTTCCTTGCCGTAGAGACCTTCGATGCAATCCCTTAAAAGGCTTGTCTTTTATTGGCTCCGTATCGCAAATTATATATTTCTGAATCTCTTGAGTGGAGCATTTCATTTATTCATCTTTCCGTTGTTTATCTGTTTTCCCTCTCTAGTAAATTTAATCCCCAATTTCTTCGATGCTGAGTTTCCCACCACTCAATCTGATTTAGGTCCAGTTTCTTTGGTGCAAGAAATAACCTGTACTTAGTGGTAAAAAAAATCCAAAACCAGCGAGGGCTTCTAAGATTCTGGACAGCTTAATCAGTGCTATAGAAAAAACCGTCCCATTACTGAATGAAAATAAGAACAGTTAATTAACAGTGGGATGGGGTCAATATATCACAGAATATGTTTAAAAAACAGACAAGTTCAAAGGTCAATCGAAACAAATCGAATTCAGAGCAATGACGGACCTCCTAAATCAGGTGCCATGGAGGGGCAAGCAACCCCTGTCCACCAGTTAACGCAAATGTCAATATCAACATGTTACTTTTAAATTGTTTAACTATAAATGACTTAAATGTATTCACGTGTTCACAATTTGCACAGCACATCAACACATTCACAGTTCTCTAACCCCCAAAAATGTTATTTGTGGACATACTTTTGTAAAGATGACATTTAAGACATATCGTGGTGAGTAAAGATGCCGATCTCCACCGTGTACCTTCTATGTAATATCGTAGTATATATACGTAATTTTTATATAAAAGTACTTGTACGTATACTCTGAACCAAATTGAAAGTATCTTCCTCCTGTCACTTCTGTGTAACATAAAATCACAAGTAGTCCTAAAACAGGCCTCTTTAATCTGGAAAATTTCTTTAAACCTATGAATAAATAATAGTGACTTACAAACGAAATGATTTAAGTAGCCCTACTGAGAATATGTCACATCGAAGATCGGTGTACAAATAAAAATGGAATAATGATAATATATGGCATATCAAACGTTGCAATATTCCATCTCGCCATCTGGAAAATTTTAGAATACAAATAAAACTAGAGGTACTGTGAGCAGTGAGCTCACTAAATGATACCCCCGCCTCCCATCTGAATATAATGGCAGTGTCCATGTTTTGCTCTGGAAAATCAAAAATATATGTCAGATCAAAAAGTAAAATAGGAGGTGCACAATGGCAATATGTAATTAAGAATCTGTGAAAGTTTCATTAAATTTCCTTCAGTGGTATGAGAGGAGTTGCGGATAAGAGATGGGTACCCCAAAGCGTAACAGACGGACATAAAGACGGACGGACGGACGGAAATACCGATTATTATATACCCTCCTTCTTTTCAAGCGGGGGGTATAACTAGAGGTACTGTGAGCGATGTGCTCACTAAATGATTCCCTCCGCCTCCCATATACTAGTTGTTGTAATGGCAAAGTCCATGTTTTGCTGTGGCCGGAAAACCCAAAATATGTGTCGGATCAAAAAGCAAAATAGGAGGTGCACAATGACAATATGTAATAAAGATTTTGTTAAAGTTTCATTAAATTTCACTCAGTGGTATAAGATGAGTTGCGGATAGGAGATGGGTACCCCAAAGCGTAACGGACGGACGGACATACCGATTACAGTATATCCTCCCACTTTTCAAGCGGGGGTTATAATATACAATTATTGCTGTTTTTTAGGTCAATACGATGTTTTAGACACCTGAGGAGTGCAATATTCACTGAGCCCGAAGTGCGAAGTGAATATTGTACTTCGAAGGTGGCTAAATCATCGTATTGACCGTAAAAACAGCAATAACTGTTATTGTATGATTAAACTAGATGTACTGTGAGCAATGAGCTCACTAAATGATACCCCCGCCTCCCATATGATTATAATGGAAAAGTCCATGTTTTGTTGTGGCCAGGAAACCCAAAATATGTGTCGGATCAAAAAGTAAAATAGGAGGTGCACAATGGCAATATGTAACAAAGATTCTGTGAAAGTTTCATTAAATTTCAATCAGTGGTATAAGATGAGTTGCGGATAAGAGATGGGTACCCCAAAGCGTATAACAGACGGACGAACAGACGGACGTACAGAAGGACGGACAGACGGACGGACGGACGGAAATACCGATTACTATATACCCTCCCACTTTTCAAGCGGGGGGTAAAATGATAGCAAACTCCTACAAGACTTTTTCTTTGCTTCAATTGAAAGTTTTAACAAGAAATTTCAACAAGAACACATTGTAACAGAAAACATGGAACAGGTCAATAATTCCTTATATTGACCTGCAATAATTTCTTGTATTGACCTGGAACGTCACGTGCAGGTCAATACAACGTAGTATTTTTCTAACATAGTTGTATCTCAGCCAATCAGAAAGAAGGAAATTATTCAATCATATAATAAAAAAATATATATACAAGTCAATACAATGGAAAAGATCGAATACTGCAATGTTTGACATGCCATATTGATGTACATAAAATATATTGTGTATATCTAAATTAATCGGGTCATTCAAGGTTAAACATCTTTCTGTGTTTATGTATCTTTTCTTTTATTCTTTTTGTTGTACATGTCTTTTGTTTTAGAGTTTTCTTTATTATACCCCCCGCTTGAAAAGCGGGAGGGTATATAGTAATCGTTAATTTCGTCCGTCTGTACGTCCGTCCGTCTGTCTGTCCGTCCGTCTGTTACGCTTTGGGGTACCCATCTCTTATCCGCAACTCCTCTCATACCACTGAATGAAATTTGATGCAACTTTCACAGAATCTTTATTACATATTGCAATTGTGCACCTCCTATTTCACTTTTTGATCCGACACATATTTTGGGTTAATTTCCCAGCCAGAGGAAAACATGGACTTTTTCACCAGTTATAACCATATGGGAGGCGGGGGGTATCATTTAGTGAGCTCATCGCTCACAGTACCTCTAGTTTTAGTTTTATATGGGTTTTTTTTTCTTTTCTTTTTCCTTCTTTGTCTTTTTTTCTCTCTTTTTTTGCGCAGATGGTTCATGACGAAGACAATACAATTTTATGGCTGTGTGAATCTGCCAATTGACTGTCCAAACCCCGACCTTTGTAATACAGCCCCAGATGGCCTTTGGGACTATTGCTTCTTTTACTGTACAAGGTCAGAATAACATGAAGGAACTTGGTTATTCCAGAATTACAATCACTCTAAGTACCGCGGCCTCTTGGGATCATTCAACAACGATGCATGTTTGTTAATCCCCTCAATTATTATTTGAACTGTAATATTGTTCTTTGATTTTCGAATGTGAGACCTTGAGTCTTTGATGCTGAGTATCGGCTTTATCTGCAGTTAATTAGCGGCGATAGCATACACACCTTGTTGACAATAGTTATGGTTAGAGCACAGGGGAGCAATTAACGCAAGTAGTAACCACTAGTGGTCAAACTCACATGGCAAAATAGTCGGCGAACAAATGATTATTTGAAAACTGGGAGTATACTGTTTTTGAATCAACTATTCTTGAATTCAATTTATAATCAATTTATAATCACAGTATATACAGAGTTAAAATTTAAATAAAAATTACATGTATTATGAAAAATGAGCTATAACTAGATGATACCCCCTTCCAATATGATTTAAATGGCAAAGTCCATGTTTTGTTCTGGGAGACCGGAAATAAGTGATAGATCAAAAAGTAAAATAGAAAGAGCACAATGGCACTATGTAACAAAGATTATATATGAAAGTCTCATTAGATTTTATTTATTGGTATAGAACAAAGCAGAACATTTTATTTCTAATTTAGAGCCCATAACAGACAAGTATGAAATTGTTACAATAATATGGAAAAGATAAGCCAATGAATAGCAGAACAATTATACAATAAGTAATTGACATAAATCATTTCAACAATAATCCTGTCTAAACGGAATACATCAAATATGCATGTATGTGTAAAAGACTAATACTACTATAACATGTCGTCATTTATAAATTTGCCCACAAAATTAAGAGTTTCCTTATCTTCTGTATTGAGTAACCAATAAAGTTTTTGTTCATCATCTAAAGCTGAAAATAGTGGAAATTTTTGATTAATTAACTGAAATATTTCTTTTCTTTGATGATCATTTTTTTTTTTTACATGTTTTTAAAAAAATGAGTTTCATCATCTATGTTGTTAGAATTACATCTATTACATAATCGATCTTCTCGAGGAATATTGGTAAATCTTCCCACTTCAATTTGTAATCTGTGACAGGAAATTCTTAATTTACATAGAGATTTTCTGTGATGAAAATTTTTAACAACTGATGAATAATTCTCATAGCCCTAATTTTGTTTGAGTTTCACATATGTGGATAATAAGAAGAGTTGCGGATAAGAGATGGGTTCCCAAAGCGTGACGGACGGATATCTCGATCACTATATACCCCCCATTTCTAAGCGGGGGTAAAATAAATAAAAAGACCGGAATTATATAAATCTAGAGGTACTGTGAGCATTGAGCTCACTAAATGATACCCCGCCTCCCATTTGATTACAATGGCAAAGTCCATGCTTTGCTCTGGGAGACCCGAATTAAGCGTCATATCAAAAAGTAAATTCAGAGGTCATAAAGGCACTATTTGTAACAAAGATTCTCTTAGATTTCATTCAGGGGTAAAAGAGGAGTTACGGATAACAGATAGGTATCCCAAAGGGTAACGGACGGACGAGCGGGCGGACAGCCGGACATTCCGATCACTAAATACCCTCCCACCTTTCAAGCGGAGGTATATTAATCATGAAATAACGCATTTTGATAAGTTGGAGTTAGGGTTTATAGTGATCGAGATGTCCGTCCGTCCGTCTGTTACGCTTTGGCGTACCCATCTCTTATCCACAACTTCACTTATACCACTGAATGTAATTTAATGAGAGTTTCATTGAATCTTTGGTACCTAATGCCATTATGTGCCTTTTTTATTTTACTTTTTGATCCACAACATATATTGGGTTTCGTAGCTAAATATGAACAACCCTTGACGCAGACAGTGTAAATCTACACGTATGGGTTTTAGGATTAAAAATCAGCTAGTTACGTTCCTCAATGATATGTTTTTATTCTTGAGAACTCATGATTGAAATATTGCTTCTAATTGAAAAGTTTTCTCACAAAGAAATGGGGTACATTAAGAGGCACTTTTATAGATTCCGGAGGAGGGTAGTGCGAATATAATCCTATTAGATATAGCATTACAAATTACTAGAATTGCTGATGTATGAATAATTTTTGGTTTATGTATGATTTTAGACATTATGTAAAAAGAAAGCAGAAAATAAATATCAATATTTTTGGTATATTACAAAGAGATACATAAACAGTTAATCAAGGAACGTATCAATAGACTTATCATCTACATACTAATGTGCGAATATTATCCTTTTTTCTTTCCATTTTGCCTATGTACACTGTCACCGATAAACTGCAGCAGTTTCAGAGGAACAAAGATTAGCTGCGGTTTTCTGTGTGGATAAGCATTAGCGGGAAACAGGGAGAGATTATCTCTCTAACACAAGGTGGTCAGCATGAAACTTCGCTTAACTTCAAATCCCCTGGAATGAGAACTACACCATGCAACAATTTTGATATTAGAAATGGTGCGTATTGAGAGATAACTTGCTTTACGTATACTGAACGTTTGAAACAAAATCGGTTTTGAGGTGTAACAAAATGTATCTCCTTAAATGTTCTATAAGATATAGAAATTATTTTTAACCTAGTTCATTGTAATGTTTTAGGTGATTGATCACAATTTTCATTTACGGTTAAAAGCGCAATAACTCATAAGAATTATCAAATACAAAATAAAACTCCTAGAGTTATTCTTTCTGAAACAACAATACGCTTCCTGTACTTTCTATGAAATACTGTACGTGTACTTCAAAAAGCAGTTATTAATACCGCCAGAAAATAATTTATTAATACAATATACAGCGCGTATAAGTGCGTAGCCCTAATTCAAAAATACGCCATTAACTGAATGCCGTGATTGTGCTAAATTTTGAATACGCCAATATATATATACATACAGTAATTGCCATCCATCAATTGTAATTTCATTACAAATTTGAGGGTCGGGAATCATAATTTTTCTGATTGACAGACCCTATCGCAGTCTTCTACTATGTGTGGATGTCTTTTCTGCATTTATGACCTATCATGCTATACTTTTTTTCGCATGAAATACTGTGTATGCTATACAAAGGGCGTTAAGAAAGTTCATCCACATGTTTTCTTTTATTTTCAAAAAGAAATACGATGACAAGATATTTACAATTTCTGATATTTCATGTTTACAGAGTCCATTCTTGCTACCGATAAGGTTTTAAGTGTGTTTTGTTAAATCAATAAGGGGAGGGCAGGTATTAAAACAGATTATGTCTATTCAGAAAAATTAGGGATGAAGCATAATTGTGACATATTTTAAGCATACAGGTCTAAACATTCTTTCAAATATTATCAAATCTGTGAAAAAATCCAAAATGACAAACCTATTCTATTGAAAAGTGATTTATCGTTCTTATACATCATCAGCTCATCAGCTTGTCTGATGCGAGATAAGCTATGAAGAAACAACAGTAAATTATCCTTTATTTACACTCAAAATGACCAGCATTTCTATTATTCGAGTACTTTAAAGATGTTATATATATTTAAGCATTGAATTCATATTTTTGGATGTCTTCGGCCCTATAACACACATGGCCGTGCCGACAAATTGAATACCGCGCGTTAGCGCGGTATGATAATTTGTCGGCACGGCCAGGTGTGTTATAGGGCCGAAGACATCCAAAAATATGAATTCAATGCTTAATTAAACGCATATTACGTTAATTTTTACGTTCATTGTTCAGGTTTATAGTTTTTCATTAAATTTGAATAAAACATTTTACATTTTATTTTTCCTAGAGTATTGAAAATGTACATAGTTCCGACTGTGTATTCTAGCGCGCAGTGACAAGGTTTCGCGTGTGTTATAGAAATTTGAACGTCGTGGATTTCTAATGGATTTCATAAGGAAAATATTACACTGAATGTAAATATTTTCATATGGAAAAAAATCCTATAATTTTCCTGCTAGAAATGAATTGCTATAAATCTAAAGTTCACTCTTGTGAATTTGTCAGACTTACAAATTCATCTCTTTATAGTTAAACACTACTTTGAAAGTTTTGAAAATATTTCATCCTGGAACGAACTTTCTTAACACCCCTTATATCTGACCACTCTGATTTAGTTACATTTTTAAAGAAGCTAAAAGCAGGCGACACATGCGTTCCTTGGAACACTTTAGTTACTGTAAAGTATTTGTGAAAGATCCTCCATCTTTTACGTATTCTATAAATGTACATTCAAAAGTTATTTTTTTCCCATTTATTGAACCTGTATATACTTTAATTTAGTTATGAATACTTAGCTTATAAGTGTATATGTAATTGCCTGCTAATATGAAATCGTTGAAGTTTGAAGTGGTTAGTTTCGAATAAAGTATATTAAAGTGTCCTTTTCACGAATTTTGGTTTCATAACACTTGAGCGATACTGAGAAGGGATACAAAAATATTAGGGATGTCAACGAATAATCGAGTACTCGACTATCGTTCGATTCGTTCATACCGACTATCGACTAAAATTTCTTTAGTCAGTTATTCGTTAAAAAAATGTGTTTCATCAAAGTAATTCTGAATTCAAGGCAATAAACTTATATTTGCCCCTTTTATTTATTTACAGATCAATATTTTCATAAGTAAAATTAAGGATATGGTATAACTGTTCAAAGTTTGTACGTCGATGTATGTTCCGCAAACATGTCTTCAAAATCGACAGTTTTGGTATAGCTTTAAAAAGGTAAACAGTGTTATCAAGGTCATGTGAATCTGAACTTCTTATTTTGCAGCGCACTGTAACATCAAACACGATGTATCATATGCCGAATCAGTCAAACATATGTATACACAGTCTTCAAGTGAAATTTTCCTAAAGTACGTTCTCCGCAAAAATGACAAAAAGCAGATTGGGAAAGAAAAATCGCAAACATGATTATTATTGATTGTCTACCTCTTACTGTTTTAAATGGAGAGGGCAATTGTTTAGTTTTGTAGATTCAAACTAAGATTTGACGTAATACAACTATTCAGAAAGAATTCTAATTCTAAACAGCTATTACAAAATTGTAAATACATGTCAACTGGGATCAGTAATGAAAGTAATTAAACCGTGTTTTTTTCCTGATATTAATTTCATACAATCATTGATTGTTTGCTCAAAATTTCATAATTAAAATTTCTCCCAAGCTCTCGCTCTCTCTTTCTTTTTACAAGAGACACTTTTTAATTATTTACCTGTCAAAGATCACTGACGGACACGTAGAAATTGGCTTCAATAATGGGGTACATGTACTAACGTTATGTAAAGAAAGGACAAATACGAGCGTGTAATATTCTGCATTTAGATATAATGTGCAGCTAATATATTAATTTTGAGATCAAATACACTGGGTACATTTACATATTGATGTACAGTTTTTAATGTACTACGCACATGTTAACAATTCAGAAATTCGACGGACACGTAGAAATTGGCTTCAATAATGGGGTACATGTACTACCGTTATGTAAAGAAAGGACAAATACGAGCGTGTAATATTCTGCGTTTAGATATAATGTGCAGCTAATATATTAATTTTGAGATCAAATACACTGGGTACATTTACATATTGATGTACAGTTTTTAATGTACTACGCACATGTTAACAATTCAGAAATTCGTTGTATAATGGTGATAACATAGATTAAATATTGTAAACTAGTCAGTCAAAGACAAACAGTGAAAATTATATGAAAATATAATTAAAATTAAACGAATAATCGACTATCGTTCGACTAAAGCATCCGATTATTCGACTAAGCTGTCCGAGTAAAATTGACATCCCTAAAAAATATCCTGTGTCATAAATGAAAGATAGCGACAGAATTTAGCTAAAAATCTACTAATAATCAAAGGAACTTGGACACAGATTCGAAGTTAAACCTTGCGCGATAAAGATGGAGGAACTTTCATAATACTTAAAAGTAACTAGAGTTTTACAAGGAATGCATGTGTCGCCTGCTTTTAGCTTCTTTAAAAATGTAACTTAATCCAAGAGTGGTCAGCTATTTATATGCTACTAGAATATACAGTATTTCATGCAAAAAATATATAGCATGATAGTTCATAAATTTATGCACAAAAGACATCCACACATGGTATAAGACTGCGATAGAGTCTGTCAATCAGAAAAAATTATGATTCCCAACCCTCAAATGAATAAAAAAGTTTTAATCATTATAAATAATTACTTATCATTTACGATGTGTTAAAATGTGTTTCAAAGTCTTTACACAAAAATGAGCGCTCTTGATTTGTCTGTTCACCATTCCTCACCCGGTCTGAACGATTTACACCTTATAATCAAGTGAAATTGGATGAAGTGTAGCATATTCAATATATCAAACATACAGTTTCAAGGAACAGTATTATGAGCTCATAAACATGATTGTTTAAATGTAAAATTATCAACACCCACCCTCAAAAATCAAAAGTCTTAACTCAAATTAAATTGTCCGGGGTTTTCTTTGTAAAGTAGGTCCAAGGTCAAGGTCAAGTGAATTGTAACGCTGGTATTTTACAAAATGTTTTATGACAATCAGTTCACATGCTAAATAGCATAGAATCACATTACCTCCCTTAAAAGTAAAAAAAAAGCTGTATTTTGACACTTTTAACTTTTAGTAAAGTAGGTCAAAGGACAAGGTCAATGGTATAAAATAAATCAATCCTTTGTATTTTATAAGTACTACCCTCCTTTCTACGCAAAATCTTTAAATATTAAAGTGTGGAAATTTCGATTCTACGTTTATTCTTCTAGCTTCTTTAACTAAAATACTTTGAATATATACGTAGGATGACTTGACTGTTCTCATGTCGAGTAAAATTCAACAATAAGAAATGAAATAGGTTTGAACGAACAATCATTCTCAATACCTACCATTCTTATCACCACGCTCAGATCTCGATTCGATGACACAGATGGAGGTATTCTGGCCCGAATTCCTTTATTTTTCAACCAATTTAAACTTGTCATACTGGACATTTTGTGATGATAACACAATTTTTCTTACGAATTTATGTTAACACAAGCTACCTTTGATTCGTAATTCAGAATTTGAAAAAAAAATTGCCCTTGTATTTCCTTCACACAAGTTTAAAATTGGTTAATTCGATAGTTTGACCTCCAGTATGGCGGACAACGGGAAATAACCCTTGCCTATCAAAAACTATCAATACGTCCATGTTTGAGCAATGCTATCTTTCATCCTGAACTCGGCTTTATCCAGGCAGTTTAAATGCATTTAAAGACTATCAACTATCAGAATTGTACCTTACTTTCCGTCAGCCTGACGTATTTTCCGTTACTGTTGGACTTATCAATTTTAGACCGCAGATTATTAACTGTCAGTATTTGAAATATGTACGTCAATTCATTTCTATCTGTTAGAGTCAAAACATCAATTGGAGGGTACAAATTGGTGTGAGCATCTGAAAAAACATTGAACTAAAATTCATCTTCAATCCACTTAAGCTAACCTGATACGCACAGATTTAGTGATTTTTCAAGAAGGAATACTATTATATACCTATATATCTTCCTTATCTATATCTTGTGTATATCTTTTAATTAAGTATTGAATAAAAAATTATGAGTAACATCAATTTTAGTTATTAGGGAATTGAAATTTTCTGTATTTTAGATCACACATTAACACATAGCTTATAAAATAGGCAAGGAGGATTAAAAATCAACCTCAAACTTGTATTTCAATCAGATTTTTTCTCAGATATTCGTGTGGAATTGTTACCGCCCATATTATTATTTTGACTTTCAAAACATGGTATTGATGTAAGCTGCATAATTCCAGTCTTTGTTTTGTTTTGAACATATTTCATTGTATAAACGTATATATATATATATATATATATATATATATATATATATATATATATATATATATATATTATTTATAGTTTTTTTTAAATTAGACCATGTTCGAGAAAATAAAAAAGTGCTGAAGATAACAAACGGTCTAAAAGCAAAACCATTCAAACAATACAGATCTATAAACATAGCATAAAACACGAACCCAAGGAATTCTAGAGGTGAGATCAAGTGTACTGCGAACGGAATTGTAAAAATTTTTCATTTTGATAAATTTTCAAATGAATTTATGCACAGCAGCAAAAATATATGTATTTGTTTCTACAGGCAAATTTACATCACCACATAATAACAAATTTGTGTCAATATTGACCAATTCGTCAAGTAAAAACAGGCGATTAAAAAGATTATTCCTAGCGTTTGGATAATTTCTGCAGGCAAAAAAGAAATGATAAACATCCCCATACTTTCCACATGAACATAAAGGGCTATTATATAATTCTAATCTGCATCTTGGGGCAGCGTATTGTTCCTTATTACGGGTATTATCAATAATTTGAAATGTATTCACGCTTGTTTAGAACAATGTCATTTAAATATTCAGGTACACTACCATTATGAATTTTGAACATCGTGGTCATTTTTGCATTATAGCGCCTAACTTTCAATGTTTCCAAGCCAGTTTCAAAGTAAAGTATTTCTCTTGACACAAAAATTGGAAGTCCTGTAACAATTCTAGCTGCAGATAATTGAACTCTTTCAAGCTTGTCGGCATCATTATTAGAGCAGCCATCCCAAACAATTGAAGCGTATTCGAGCGAGGGTCTGATAAATGTGACATACAATTTTGAAAGGTGTGTCCTGCCGATTTTATACTTAAGTTTTTTCAAAAACCCAAGTTTCTTATAAGCATTGTTTACAATGCTGTCAATGTATTCAGTCCAGCTGAGGTTTTGTGATAACAATAGACCTAAATGACGATGAACAGGGACACACTCCAGTCTTTCCAGTTGACATGTTTAATAGACACTGTTTCTCATTTGAAAATTCTTTAGAAATATTAAAAATTAAAAAAATTATCGAAAGGCCTAACATGTTCAACACAATTTTTTGTAGAGAAGACCAAATAAGCCCCACCCAAAGTTGACGCTTTCCTGTTCAGATCATATTCCATGAAGAATAACCTCTGTTGAAAATAGTTCATATTTCTAATTGCTTTTTACATTATAGGTTTCATAAGTATGCCTGAGTACTGAATATTACTCTCTAATTAAGATTCATAAGCTCATTACTTTATCACAGGAAATCTCAAATTAGCAAATTAAATTTTACTCTATTCATACCCACGTGTCTTAATAAATGACACTATACAATCTCACATTCAGGAAGGATTATTCAGTGAATGTAATGGCGTACCAGAAGATTTTGGTAGTGTACCTTGGAATTCAGACATTGATATCGATATTGTTAGCGCTTCCATGTCCCACCGCTACAAAATGTGATTGCTCTTATAGAGAGGAAGGAATCTACGTGGATTGTGCCCACAGGAGTTTATCACACACACCGAACTTTTCCTTTCCAGTTGTTGGCGTAGACTTATCAAATAACTCACTGAACAATTTTCCTACTTCTCTATCGAGGCAATTAATGTACCTCAATGTGTCCTTAAATGACCTGTACATATTGAAGAAAAATTCTATTCGTGGGTACCCCAATTTGATCGAATTACGGCTGAAGTCATGCCGATTAAGAACTATTGAGAGACATTCTTTCAATCAAAGTAATTTGCAGTATTTGAACATTGCTCGAAATGGAGAATTGACGTTATTGGCTTTAAAGAACATTTCGTGCGATCTTGAGGGAAGTCCAATAGACATATTAATTCTTGACCAAGTTCAATGTGCAACCGGACCTAGTGTTGTTTTGAGATTATCTCATGTCGTTTGTTTAAAAAACACCAGCTTACAGACGATTTCACTGGCATCAAACCGAGTATCTTACATAGAAAGTGGTGTTTTATCAACTCTCCCCAAATCGCTGAAATCACTGAATTTAAGCAACAACATCCTTACTTTTGGTTATTATGTTCTTGAGACTGTTCTCTTACAGTCTCTGAAAGTTCTAGATTTGAGTTACCAGTATAATATTGCTGAAGTTAACTTTGAATGTGTAAATCGAATGGAGAGTAACAAACTTTTGGAAAACAGATCAAAACGAAAGCTTGCTAAAATCATAAACGAAACATTTTATTTTCCTAAGGCGCTGGAAATGCTTTACTTTCACAACTCTGCACTCAGAGCAAAATTAGGTTCTAGTAACGATCTTTTCAAACATTTCAAATTTGGAGACAATATATCTCACGTCATTCTTCGAAACAATGTCTTTTATGAATGGAAGGGACCGCTGTACGGTTTTAGCTCTGTGAAACATCTAGATCTGTCCAATAATCTGTGTACCAGAGTTCAACAGGAATTTTTTGTTGACGGCACTAGTTTAATATTTTTAGACATTTCTAAGAATATTCTTGCTGAAAGTCTTGCAAAAGATACGAAGGGAATTACATTCAAAACTCTTACAAGCCTAGAAATTCTTAATATTTCATCAAACAAAATTACAACTCTACCACACAGAATATTTCAGTCTTTGAAATATTTAAAAATTTTGAGACTTTCAAGGAATCAGATTACAAAATTTGATTTGCTGATCAGGCACATGAAAAAACCTGTCCTTTCTTGATATCTCCTTTAACCAAATTGATGTCTTACCGAAGGTGACTCGCGATGCCATAGATGAGATTGCTTCTTTTCATTCAATCCAAGTCAATATGTATGGGAATCCAATAAGTTGTGGATGTGAAGACGTTGATTTCATTAAGTGGCTTCTTCATCCTCTTAAAAATATCGTGTTACTTTATTCTCAAAACTTATCATGTGACTTTGAAAACAGGAGAATTACTTTAAACAGTAGCACATTGTTAAAATTGGATAAACACTGTGCATCATATTCTCTTCTAATCTTTATTTCATCGACTATTATTTTCCTATTCATAATGTTGGCGTTTGTATCAATCGTATACCGATACAGGTGGCGTCTACGTTACTTGTATTACATCACTTCCGGGAAAACAAAAGATGCAACCGGCAAATCATCCCTTGTATATAGGTATGACGCTTTTATTTCTTTTGCAGACGAAAATAAAACTTTTGTCCTTGACATCATAAACGCCTTGGAATCGAAAAGTAGCATAAAAGTTTGCTTTCACAGCAGAGATTTCATCCCTGGAACATCTATCGCTGATAATATCTCCAATGCAATCCAAAACAGCCGACATACAGTTTGCGTTATGACGTCACATTTTCTCCAATCTTACTGGTGTATGTTTGAATTTAACATAGCACGTATGGTCTCGTTTTATTCTCGAGGTGGAAAAAACATACTTATTCTTGTCCTTCTGAACAAACCCCCAGTCAAAGAAATGCCACTGAACGTGCTTGAATTTCTCAGAAGCAACTCGTACCTGGAGTATCCTGGAAGTTTTCCTGATAAAGAATCATTCACTTCAAACCTTGCCGAACATCTATAGGACATGTACTGAGAAATATAATACTTTTGATCATGTTGATCTGAAAAATAGTTCGTAATAGCCATCCAAACAAAATATTTCATCATTGACTGCCGAGCGTGACATACAAAAATCCTAATTAAGGCTTAAATTCCAGCGTTTGTTGAATGTGTAATTTTACATTCCTTTGCGATTCTTTACTTTTTCGAAGTTTTAGAGTGTGAAACGTATGTTTTTATTCAATTGTTATGTTTTCATTACTCATTTGACCATCGCTGACTTGACTTTAAACAATAAAACAATACCAATCAATCAATCAATCAATCAATCAATCATAATTCCCTTCTAAAATATCTTTTATTCAACTTCTCATTTCCCACTTTTTACGAGTATGTATGTCTTAGTTAACATTGATCCCCTAAAAATATAAGGTCTTATTTTCGTTGTATCTGACTTACTTTTGATATCATTCAAGTCTGTTAATAATGTTGTCTAAGCTAGCCTACACAACTGGGGTCTGTTTCACAAACGTTTCCTAAGATATATCGTAAGACATAACTTAAGATGTGCCTAAGTTATAACTTAGGAAGTTCCTAAGATTTGTCACAGCTGTTTCACGAAACAATCTTATCTTAAAATTTTCCTAAGTCATTTCTTAAGTTGTGCGTTTAATAAAGACTAATGAAATAACTTCTCCGCTCTATCTACGACTCTCGGTATGTCACTCTCGGTTATATTTTTAGCTTCAAAAAGGGAGGGGATTATCCCCACTTTTTTAAAGGACTTGGACAGAAGTACATGTATGTTTTAACTTTGCGAAGTTTGCTGCTAGAACTACGCATTCACAGACACACCCTTTCAAGCCTTCTTCCCTTCCGAGCACACGACATTTGTATTTTTTTTAAATATTGCTCCACGTTTTATACGTTTACTTTATTTTGCTCTTAATAAGGTATCGATCCCAGGTATTGTTGTTTTATTATACTTTTCTACTTGTCAATTATTGAATGAAATTTAAAAATGATTGCTTCGTAGCGAACACATGTGAGGCAATGAAAAAATATGCTTTTTCAATGACTGCTCCACGTTAGTTGTTCGTGCTGTGTAAAGCTTTCTCACATAATAAAATAAGAATGCCATGCTAGAAAAAAAATCCCAAATTCGCGACTACAGATATGAAAATACTAAAAGAAGTTAAAAAAGGAAATTTATTGAAATCTCTTGCACAGCTATACATTTTATTAAGCGGGGAGCATAACTGGTTGTAATCTCATGGCCGTAGGAACTAGAGGAGCACGGGAGAGGGGAGGGTATAATAATAATTTTTCCTATGTATAGAATACTATAGGAAACAAAACTGTGTTATGTTTGTGTCTTCTCAATAATCATGATACCGTAAATCTGGAAATTTTTGCTGTAGATAAATTTTTAGCAAATTTGCGAGTTCATTGCATTCGCAAAAATATTTTTCTTAAAAATAAAATACCAATAAGAAAATGTTAACAAAGCAGTTGTAATTCGCAAAATTTTTTAAACGTAAAAATTAATCAACACCATTTTGACCTGAATTCGCAAAATAAAATCGACGTAAAAATTTCCAGATTTACGGTAATAACGTCCTAAAGGAGATTAGATGCAACCATTCTTGAGAGAAACATCTACCGGTATATATCCGGAGCTTGGTTGGGGGTTCATCAAAAATCATGTACTTATCTAAAGTGAACAAGTGTTTCCATTCATCTAAAATATCCTTTTTCAAATTCTATTTTAATATTCATCAAAATACTAGTAATATGTAAATATGTACATGTACATGTAGATAAAAACATTATGTATGCATGCATGCATAATAATTGGATCAAATCATGAGCTATTTTTTTGTTAACAAAGGTGTGCTCTTCAAATGATGGGGAATTATTCCAGTATGTGTACATCTATTTCGCCGACTCCAGTTTTGTGAACTGACATTTTTATATACCTTAATGGACTAATTTTGACACATGTTTGCCAGTTATTGAAATCCTAGTATTTACGTGCAAAGTAAAGCAGTTTTAACCTGGAGAGAACACAATCATCCATATACTAGTAGTCCATTGGATTTTCTCTCCCCAAACACATTCTCTCTCTCCATAAGAAGTCTTGGATATGCAGCCGCAATATTTAGTTTCTTCCTAAGTCACCGATTTACCTGTCCTAAAGTTACGACATAACTTAGGAATATCCTAAGATAAGACGAGGTTAGTGAAACGGATAAGTAATGAACTTAGGAAAAAGTTCTTTCCTAAGATTTAACTTAGTCCTAAGTAGGCTTTGTGAAACGGGCCCCAGAACTTTAAGGCAACAATAAGATACATGCATAATTATGGTTTGTTTAAAGCCATTAAAATGAGTTTGATAACCTTTTTCAGACTTTGCCATATTTTGTGATGGATATATTCGACAACATAGTTGCTATGCCGGGCGTGTTCCTTGCAGCCCTGTTCAGTGCTTCTCTAAGGTTTGTTCCTCTCTTTTAAAACTTTCTGCATCTAGATTTCATAGAAAATGAAGATCACATTTTTCGGTATTAAAGATTTACAGTCATGCAATGATAATAATCAATCTAATATATTGATTTTTCAAAAGAAAAAAAGATAACTCGACCTATAGTTATTACCAAGGGTCCAATATCTTTTCCAATAATTTTATTTTCTTTGATGATCGTTTAATGCACAAGTGCGTTATTTTGTTGAATTTGTAAATTAAACCACGTGTATTTTCAATGAATTTAATCTTTAATGTCAGTGTCCTAAAGATAATATATTTTTTAGATGAAATATTAAGAAAACCTTAACTAAACAACACTTGATCCGTCCAAGAAAAATCTTTTTTTCATATGAATGTACTTTCTTTTTTCAGTACACTCTCTTCCGGTCTCAACAGCTTACCAACGATAATTTGGGAAGATTTCATCAAACCTCATTTTGGAAAGAAATTTTCCGAAAACCAAGCTACGCTGTTTGGAAAAGTTTTAGGTAAGGCCTGTGACCTTGTTGTCCCAATTGTTCAGTTTACAAAGATGATGCACTGGTGAAAGCGGGTGCAAAATAAAGAGTCGCGTTTTAAAGAACTGCCTGGTCATTACGTATCGGAATAAAATAAACTGTGCGACATAAAAATTCTTTCAATTTAATCATGACATCGCACAGTCGCACTCTCCATTCATTGCTTCACTGCTTTTGAAGCAGGGAACCCCCGTTTGTTGGAAAAGTTTGTTTCTTACCTTTTGTATATTTATGATAAATGTACCCTGTAAGGCCATTCCCTAAACATGTGAAAAAATACCATCTGCTCGCAAAGAATAACATAATAAACATATACATGTAGGTGTGATTGACAGGGAGAAGTATTTGTTTTCATGAAAGGATGAGGGGGCAATTGATCCACTTTTCAGGCCCCTGTTGGTGCGATGTGGATGAGGCAGTGACACGATGACGTAAGGTGCCACTGGGTGATGTCATGATTCAATTTGGTGAAGATGTGATGAAATTGTGCGATATTTGATGCAGTGATATTGACCTGTTACATCACTTCATCGTCATTGTACCGTTAAACTATTGTAATCGCACAAGGCTTCTTAGCTATAGCAGCAACACGTCGTGTTGAAATCACTTCATCGTGCTAAAACATCATTGGCATAGCATTTTAGCCTTATGACATCATCGTGTATTAAAGCTATAAAAAAAAGCTCGACTGAGAGGTGACGAATGGCAGGACTCCATTCAGTAGTCCGCGAGTTATACTGTAGTTTCATCAATTTTCGTTGGAATCAATTTTCGTTTATTTCGTAAAACAGATGTTTTCGAATACACGTAATTTCGTGGAGAAAAGCATTGTCTATACAAATTAATAACATATTTGTTAATTTAATGAATATTTAGATTGTCGGGTTTGCTTAACAACGAAATTCTTGAAAATTAGTGCTACACGAATATTGATGAAACCACAGTAGTTTCACTCTCTGTAACCTTCTGATCTTGAAGCGATCTGTCTATTGACTTAGTTCGAGCCTCCCAGGTTTTTTTTTTCACCGATTACAGGCAATTGTCCACAAATAGACTTATTCAATGGAGTGGAGAAAGCCACAATATTACCGTTGTTAATGAATTGTTTGTAAATGTGAGCATGGAATTAGTAGATAACGATGTAAACTGTGTTGAGCATGAAAAATGCTTGAAAAATGCATCATGTCTTTCCGAGAGCGATTTGGAAAAACTGGCATTTTCCAAACGTAGTATGTTTTGTAGTAACCCAACTCATTCAGCGAATTGGTCGATTTGTCAGTCACGTGGGTACCTCATATAGCATGTAAATTTATTCTGACGTCACAAAAAATAGTTTCCTCGACCTGTTAAAGAGAAGACGGAAATGTCATGGATACTTGAATTACCATCTCGATATGTCTGTTGGTCTGTCTGTGAACCATCTGTCGGAGATAATCGTTAAAGATACCTCATATTTTTTTCTCACTTCAATTAATTACTTGTGTTTAGAAATTTACCTTGATCCATTTCAAGGTTATTCGATAAATAAAAACAAGGTATAAAATCGTCGATCTTGTCACGCCTTGAAATGGAATAGAAATTAACACACAAATTTTACTGCGCATCAACTTTATATCCTAACACTTACAAATGGCAATTTGTAAAGTCACAGATTTCAAAAATATAAAAATCATGTCATATCCAAATTTTAATGAAGGGGAAAACAAAAGTTTATGGTCATGGCCATACATAAGACCAGAGGGCCCAGCACCATGTTCGTTTGGACAATGTCAATGTCAATGGGTTCTTAGTGAAAGATTCTTATCCACAACATAACTTTATAATGATACCATAATGGAATAACATTCAAATATTATGATGCCCTATGAGTTAACGATGATCAAAGGCATTGAAATTGTATCAATTGTTAACACAATAAGCGTATAGGATACAATGTCCTAAATATTCTTGTGACCCTAGTGTTACCCGAGGGGTCAAACAATTTAAATCTACATATCCCATATATGTCTTAATATAGATATGACCATTCATTCTATTACTTTTCTGGATAGAAGCTTTACGAAAAACGTGATGACCTTAACTTTTCAATAATCAACCAATTCTCTTACTTATGCAGCAATATACCTTTGTCACCTGCATATGGAGTTTATATATCAGTTGTTTTGATACAGAAGAGCATGTTCGACGTTTGGACGATTTCTAAAACGAGGTAAGTTAACGACAAAACAGTTGAAAAAGCAAGTCTCGATTAAAGTCATTAAGTCTTATGCTGACTGACTTTTTCAAACTGATTGTTAGGTCATTATTTACACACTGAGTTGTCCACGGATTTTTTCCGTTTTTTTTTTCCCTGGAACATGAACTTAACCAGGAGCGCATGACGGAGGTGAGCGGTCGGCAGGGGTTTCTCACTTCTTCGTGGCCACATGTAAATTAACGACTTAATCACTTATCGACCCTTACATCTATCGAATTTATTAAGAACTGGATAAAACAAAAAAAGAAATTAATCAATTAAACAATCATTTCATTTTCTTTTATAACATTTGAATTTGTTTTTCAAAAGTGCATAATTTTTCAAAGTGTCTAAGTGCGTTGTAACAGAGCTGCGCTGAAAACATCCTTCCTTTACATAATATAACACTGCTTATATTTTCTTCCTTTTGATTTTCCTTGTTAGTAGAGTAACTCAATAGTAACTAGTATAACTCACGATGAGACAAATTCTATTTATCTTTGTTGTTTTGATATGTAAAGTGTACCCCTGTCCAAACGAATGTTCCTGTAACCAGACGGTCGTGAGATGTGACAATAGAGGACTTACCCACGTACCGGAGAGTATTCCCGGAGATGCAACTGTACTGTAAGTATCAAACAATAATATTATGGAAAGTAGAGAGATTTTCAAATTCATGCATCATTATGATCATGATTTTCTTCTACGTTAACTATTTCAAGCCAAAAGCTATTAAGAATGTAAATGAAAAAGAATGCCGGGACAACTTAATTTAATTTTTTAATATTAATTTTTAAATTCTATTTCAGCTACTTTAAATCTTTACCTAATAATTAAAGGTGCATGGACACAGATTTGAAGCTAATGTCTTCTGTACAATATCACGACCTATATATTTTAATAGCATTTCACACAAAAATACATTAAAAATCTTATTTCATCTTAAAGGTATTAAAACTTCAAATTTTTGAATGAGATTGATCGACACATCCTTGCACTCTCACAAATTTTACTTTAAATTTAATTCCTAATACTCAGTACTTAGGAAAACTTGCAATCTTTTTGTGTATTCATATATATATTTAATATGTTTTTGTGTGAAATGCTATTATAAAATATAAGTCGTAGTATTATGCAGAAAATATTAACTTCAAATCTGTTTCCTTTGACCTTCAATGAGAACTAGGGAAAACGTCATTTTCACAAAAACACGAAATATTTCTTTTAAATTCATACCTTAATGTACTTGTTTCAAATATCTGTAAATAAACTAGAAAATTATGCACAAATTTGTTATATTTATTTATTTTATATGTTACCTTTGCCATTTTATTGGTATTATTTGGATATGTTGTAATGAACGACTTTTCAACTTTGAAGTGATTATTTTTTGGATCTACAAATATTGAATTTAGGACAATCTCTATAATTTGTTTCCTTTTTTATTTGTGTATTTTTTTTTTTAAATTTCCTCCTTCCTTATTTTATAACTTACAATTATCAAACAATTGGATGTAATAGCTGTCGATGAAACACGCATCAATAAAGATAGAATAATCCTTAAAACGTGATGTTTTAAATTTAGTCCTATTTAAAAGCATCAACAAATTATTTTTTTTTCTTTTATTCATCTAAATATCATACAAAACATTCAATACAAGGGTCCATAATGTTAGCTATCTTGAAGATTTGACATTGTTTACAAAGAGTCTTTTACTTCATACATAGTTTTAAATAAGGAAAAGGTTTTTAAACTGTAAATTGAGTTCCTTAAAAGATAATTTTTTTAAAAGAATGATTTCTGAAAAATAAAAATCATACACATGGTTGAATTTCTTACTAAATTTGAAGGCAAGTAAAATAAATGATTAGATAAATAAATGAATAAATAATTAGATAAATAAATAAATAAATGAATAAATAAATAAGATGGTGGATGTTTTATTTAATAGCTATATTTGTTATAAAAGGAACCATCAAAACAAGGAAATCATTTTTCCAAATTTTTCTGATAATTTTATCGTTTACTAATTGTTATTCGAAAATTAAAATAAGTACACGACTATAGTCTTATACTTATTTTAATTTTCACATAAAATCAGTAAACGACAATTTGTAGAAAAATTACATGTTCTAATCATGTAGTATATAGCTTTTTAAATCTCAACGAGAGCTTTATCCTGAGGATGCCTTCCGTAATCTGACAGCTATCCCTGTCGGTATGGGGAAGTGATCATGACTTGAGGTTGTCATGCCAGGAACTTATACCCAACAAACCGATTCATTCTAGTTTTCCTGACTGTTGATTCCCTTTTCAAATGAGTATTCTTGTCGGCAATAGCTTTCATATTAATCTGAACATAATTATGGTTACATGTATTTGTTTATTAGATTTCAATTGGATACACCACTGCAATATACATTGAAATCATTTTTGTTATAAACTTCCATGCATTTTTAAAACTTAAAGAATTCTTACTTATGTACACTATTATTTGAAATCAGAGAGATTTTGCATTTACTAACATTCATTAGTAAATGAAATCATTTAAAAAAAAAACAATATATACATTCAGATCGATTTATTCTTTCTTTGTTTGATTTTTTTTCTCTATAGAGGTTGTGTGAACATCTGACTTTTTCATGAAAGTAAATTTTAGATTTTAATCAATTCATGCCTTTGCATGTTTTCAATTAAATAATTTTTTTTTAATTTATAGACATATCATACTTCTTTCTCTTCACTCTTTTTTCAATTTTTTGGAATATTTTTGTGTTACTTTTTACGAATACATTTTCATGCTTTACAAGTATGGCATTTTTAATTTCAGGCACCTTGATGGAAACAGCATTGAAGAAATTGATGAAAAAATCTTCCTGAAGTTACATAACCTAAAGCAATTGTAAATAATTTAAACTAGTTCTGTACTTATTCGTTAAAAATTAAAACTAATAATTTTTATTTCTTTTACAAAGATACCTAGGTTCCAATCCCTTAAGATGTGACTGTGGACTAAAACGAATAGTAGAGTACACAAGAAAAAGACAAACTATCACTCTTCAAACGACAGATAGCAATGGAAACCAAGTGGACACTATATGCAAGAAACCCGACGTTCTGAAAGGGAGAAGTATCCACCGTCTTCCCCTGAACAGTTTCATATGCGGTCTCTAATACAATAAATATGAATCAGTCAAGTTAAATTACAATTTGTAATTAAAAAGACCGTTGTAATTATGGTTGAAGTCATTTGTTCCAGAATGCCGAATTCCCGGGCAATTGTACACGGGAACACAAAATCAAACTACAAAAGGTTTCACTTGTCAACCATGGTCAAAACAAACTCCCCACAGACATAACTATGAAGTTCTAGGACGAAATCAAGAGAACTACTGCAGGAACTTCGACAGGGAAGAACCCTGGTGTTTTACTACTCATTCCGAGGTTGTGTGGGACTACTGTGACGTTCCTATTTGTGGTTTGTATTAGAATATAAGAAAAGAAGTGAGCTTACTTATTTTTTCTAAAATTAATTTTAAAATTTACATTCTATCAAAGAGAATTGTGTAGCCTGTATCTCTATGATTGGTGTGTTCTCTCATCCTCTTGAAGGCATCAAACATTAACCCATTCCCTTTTATCAAAATAAAGAATATATTTTTCCAGTGACATTTGAAGATAAACAGGCATATAAAATACCGTAGATTTCCATGAATTAGTTAAATTTTTATATAAAGCATAAAAGGGTTTCTAGTTTAAAGATGACGTAATGTAAATAACATATTTGCAATACATTTGAAGCATTTGTGAACATGAGTTTATTTCTATCTTACATGAAATTAACCAGTAATTTAATTTTTTTTTTTTAGAAAATGCGTGCTATGAAATGAAAAAATCACTTGAAAAATGTCCGAAAAACAACAAGGATTGCAAGTAAAACCTTTTTTTTTCTTACAACATCAGTTACGTAAATACCTTTTTTTGATCAGGTGATTTTAAGAAAAAATACCTATTTCTCGGTTGGTCATTTTCTTTGAAATGCAAACGGTATATTTAAGAACAATAAGAGAAAGCACGTATATCTCTTCATTAAAACTTTTCATGTTTCATTAAATTTGGTGATTTTTTCAATCTTAATACAGATTTTAAAGTTTTTGTTTTTAAATATATACTTTTAGAAGCATTGCAATAATGATTGACTGTCACGTATCAAATATGCAAACGACCTATAATATTCAGTGCAGAGATTCGCATACAATGAGGAGGGCTGTAGCGACTAGAATGATGCAGTTAGGAATCATCACGGAGGAAACCAATACTGATTGTTTGTTTTGTCATTTAGTTTTGAGCTTAATTGTCTCAATCACACAAAAAATTAATAACAATGAAAAACCCACTATATTGTGTACTGTTATTTTAAGAACTATCTATATATCCCAGTTGAGGCGTTTAATCGATTTATTCTTAATATTCTAAAGTGCGTCTTTCTTATTTAAAGGCTTTGCTTCACCCTGTACATCCAAAGAGTTTATAAAAACAATGAAAAACAAATCTGATAGCAGTTTGTCTGTTGTTTCTAAGGACGCCTTTTGCTGGTATGCACTTGTACTAGAGCACATAAACTGAAAACAGACTTTTATAAAAATCACATCTATAAAAGATTTTGAATAGCTTGTGATTTATTATAATACGCTTTTAAACATTTGCAGTTTGGTATAATATTCCAATATAAGCATATGTTTCTTTATGAAAATTATTTTATATTTACTAGAAATTTTGACTTTAATCTGTTTTCAGTTTTTGGGCTTGGGGCCATAAGACATAAAACAATTTTTGTTAATATTTGGATGCATGTTCGGATCACTTCAGAAAACCCCCTACTGAATTTGAAAGAATAAATTTTCATTTTAAAGTGTAGATATGATATTAGGTATTAAATCATTCCGAGAAATATCTTTTTTTAAAATAATTTCTCAATCATTGAAGTAAATTGCTCAGGTTCTCGAAAATTGACATACTATAGGTGTCGATAATTGACATACTATAGGTGTCGATATGATTTGGATGATTCTCACAACAGGTCTGTGAGGAAGCTAATCAACGAAAAAGTTGCCGTTATTTCAGCAGCTAACAAATCCACGTGTTATGAGACTGATAAAAGAAAGATACTTTTTGCAATGCAAGACGGTCTCAAAGAAAAATATGGTGAACTAGAGTTCTCAGCATTTGATTGTAAGTATTGTTGAGCTTGTTTAACTCACCATACATTTGAATTCAGTGAACTTTGTTCCGAATTAAAATAGAAAAGAAATATATTTAGAAATATATAGAGTGAAAAAGAAAATAAATGTTCAGTTTTAAATTTTCAGGTCCTTTGTCAAGAACACATGAAAAAGAAGGTAATGAAAAATGTCTTAAATCCGCATTTATTCGTCTAAACATAATCTTACATAACTCTTATTACTTAAAAAATATTTTAATTCCCATGTTGGAAAAGTTGTCGTTTGCTGAATATACGATCTTTTTTTCACAGCATATATCTAATTATCTAGATATTCATGTGACGTTGACATGGACTATAAAAAAGGATGCGATTTTTTCTGGGAACGTACATGTATATTTCTTGTTTAGCTTATTTAGTAGTATTTTAAACTTGCAAATATAAAATCAGGATCACCATGTCTTTTTGATAAAGAAAAATTCAAGTGAATCTAAGCTGAGAGCAATTACCCTACCTCACAAACAATGAATTTTTGTTTATTTTTTTAGCCAAAGAGGAAACGGTACAAAAGAAAATCGAGAGTTTCATTCTCACAAATCTTCATTCTGGTAAATAAATAAATAATAGATACATGAATAAATAGATAGATAAATAATCTACTTAACAAAAGAGATTTGAAGATTGAAAAGTCTAAGTCATCACGTTACATACATATGTAACAAAACTACGTGATTTTAAATGAACTCATACATATGTACAATTTGATTGCTGCTAATTTTTTTAGTGATTTACATTTTTTTATTCGGGCATTTAAGTTATATTTGATTCTCTATTTTAGGTATTATCGCAATTGTTGGTCTCTTTATTCTGGTTGGCTTTGTCATTGTGATTTGTCGTCGGTTAAAAAGGTGTAGCAAATTAAAAATAATACCATAAAAATAATTTTAAGGCTTTTTATTCAAGCATGAAAGTTATATAAAGACGGTGCATTAAAAATCAAAAGTGCAGCTCGTATATAATGTTTAGATATCTTTGAGCAAAATTGAATTTCGATGCATAAAAATCACCAAAATTCGAAAAGATTGTGATACATGTATAGCTACATGTATTGTTTTTATGAGAGTAGATATATACAGATTCGTATACTGTTTATAAACGAAATCAGCATGTTTTGTTCTTGGAAAATCATGTTTACTGTGGTACGAATGTATATAGTTTCAGGGTAAAACCCCTGTCTTCAAAGATAAGTCAAGTGACCCGGCGTCCTACCATAAGAAGAACTCAAATCTATCACGACATTGATGAAACCCTGATAATGCACGAACCAGATGAAATTAAAATAGATAATACGACGTCATACACATTACTCCAAAAAGAGGCAGACTCTCCAAAGAACCAAGCTAATGAGCAGCACAAAGAAAAGGACCAGGCCAAGCAAAAATCAAATCCATCAACAATGCCGAAATTACCTGAAGTACCCGAAACTGTCAAACAAAAGGATATTATAATACAAAATACGGGTAAAATCTAAATATTAATATTTCTTTTAAATATCTGCTCATAATTGGTCTCAAAATTAAATTATTGAATTTGTTTTCAGACGAATCTAAGGTTTTACAGACAGAAAATGATAGAAAAGGATTAAAACTTGAACAAATTCATGGTGAAATCAAGAAAAAACTGCTGGAGAAGTTTGAATTGACGAAATGATGTGATCAGTCTATAAACAATTTTTATAGCATTTCAGTGCCCATTGGTATTCCACAGTTTGCTGGAAGACTACATCTTTTTAAACCTTAAATCCACTGAACATTTTCTCCTTTATTAAAAAAAATCCTTGCTGTTTAATAATTCGTGAACAACACTGTGCAAATCAAGGAAAGATTTCTTGTTCAGTGGCTTTTTCATCAACGAAACGTATTTTGAATTTTAAAATACATATTTTGCTGTTAAAATACCCCTTGGTCCACCTCTGAAAGGATACAAACTGTTTCATTTTTTACGAAGTTCCACAGTTTGCTGGAAGACTACATCTTTTTAAACCTTAAATCCACTGAACATTTTCTCCTTTATTAAAAAAAATCCTTGCTGTTTAATAATTCGTGAACAACACTGTGCAAATCAAGGAAAGATTTCTTGTTCAGTGGCTTTTTCATCAACGAAACGTATTTTGAATTTTAAAATACATATTTTGCTGTTAAAATACCCCTTGGTCCACCTCTGAAAGGATACAAACTGTTTCATTTTTTACGAAATTACGCCATATCGACAAGTGACCTTTCATTATTAAGGAGGATATTTTTTCAAAATCATATGTAAGTTTTGAATATTTTTAATAGAATGGATTGAATTCAATACTAACGGTTGCTAAGGAGAAAATTTAGAAGTACTGTGCACCAATATATTCGTGCGGTAGGGTAAATCAGATGTATATACTCAAAGATTGAAATTACACAATTTTTCCAAAAAGAACAGAGGGCATGTTCACGAAGCTATCTTAGGACTACGGTGTGTCCTAATAACGTCTTAGAAAATGTCATAATCTAAGGTTAGATTCTCAAAGCTTTCCAAAATTTAGGAATTTTCCTAAGTTTTTCCTAACTTGAGGACAACATAAAACCTGTCCTAAGATCATCCTTAGTTGGTTGTGATGCTTATGATTTTGAACATTACAAGTATAAGGTATAATTTCTTGTTTATCAGCAGTCCGTGTATGAGCTGACGATTTAGACCAAAAAGTAAACAAGAAGCGTACCCATAGGCCTCTTCTTTGCAACATAAGTTACAATTTTCGATAATATTCTCTCTTATTACCCTTTGGCATGTTAAGAAGGGGAAAATATTACTGACTTTGAGGGTAAGGGGACAGAAAAATGTAATAGATTTGCCAAAAACTAAATTTTTCGGAAAAACTTTGACATAAAAAAGAAAGGTTTCCACTCAATAGAACATATTGATACACGTATGTGTGGTGGTGGTGGTGCTTTATTCGTTAACTATAAGTGAAGGTGAAGTCTGGACAGGTCATTATCAAAACTTCCATGATCCATCATAGATTAGTAGCAATAAAATTATCTTCAGAAAATAAGGAAGGGCCAGTCCTCCTAGCATACTATGTGCTATTATGAGACATTGAAACTATTGACATGTTCTAATTTTTTGATTAACCGGTTGAGAGAAAATACAAATTTTAGAACAGTTGTCATTCAAATATTTAAACTGTTGAGAGAACCAATATTCAAGAATAAAATGTTAGCTTTAAATTAGTGATTTTCCTGATTGAATACTTTTTTCGTGTTACTATTTTGAGTCAGCTTATTTATCAAAACACGAAGCAAACTTTTATAAAACTTCATATCATAATCAATATAAAGGTAGATCACTGAGGGGTTAAGCTTTTTAAAACTATAAATCTTAACTACATGTACAATTTGTTTGTTTAAATACTATTTACAAGCGGTATTAAATAGTTTATAATTCAAAAAATACAAACATTAAATTATACTGATGTTACATGTACATGTAAATGGATTTCCTATTTTAATTTTTTTCCGTAAAAATGTTTCCAAAATTATATATATATCGATAATCGTTTAAGAAACAAGTGTTCATTGTAAGTTAGGAAGTTCTATCTTAAGATGTTCCTGTGTCACCGTCGAGATAAATCTTATGATATGTCCTATTTGATCATAGGATGTTCATAAGTTTTTTCCATAGTAATATTCTAGGGATAATCTTAGGACAAATCTTAGGAAAGTTTCATGAACATACCTGCAGAATTAATACTTACGACTTTTCAAATTTATATACAACCATTCCCATCGATAAATTAAAGTTCAGGTGTTTTATATCATATACAGGTGCTTGCTCAGTAAAAAAAAATTACTAAACTTGTTATTAGTGATTTGCAGAAAATTTTGTTAAGAAACATGATTGTACACAAAGATACTCTAAAGTTGATATTAAAAAGATGCATGAATTTTTGATTGACAAGATCTATGTGGTTTTTGGAGACCAGGTTTTCCAACAATCCATTGAAATTCCCATGGGAAAAAATTGCGCCCCGTTATTATTCTGTATTAATATAAAGCAGAATTTGTCTTAAATCATAAACTTGATATTAAAAACACCTGCAGTGGCCTTAAACTCGACATTATGATATATCGGCGAAGTATTGTCAATCAACAATAGTTATTTCCATTCTTATATCGATAAGATAGATCCCGGTGAGCTTGAAATAAAAGATACCGCAGAGTCTGACACATCGGTTTCATATTTAGATAATTTACTTGAAAAAAGAAGTTTATGTTAATCTATCAACAAAGCTTTATAACAAACGAGATGGCTTTAACTTTTCTATAGTCAACTCCCCTTACTTATGCAGCAATATACTTTCATTACCTGCATGCAGTTTATATCTTTCAGTTGATTAGATATGAAAGAGCGTCATCGTATGAAAAGTTCTTAAACGAGATATGTTTTTGACAAACAAGTTGCTGAAACAATAATATCAGCAGTCTCGTTTAAAGTCATCATTTCGCAAGTTTTATGGTCGATACAATGACCTAGTCAGCAACTACAATTTTTCATGAGTCAAATGCTAACTGACGTTTTTCATACAAATTGATAGACTTATTATTACACACTGAATTGTCGACAGATTTCTCCATTATTTCCCGATCATGACAAGGAGAAAACGGCGGGTGTGGCCGGTCGGCAGGGGATGCTCACTCCTCCATGGCACCTGATCCCACTTCTGATGTTTTGGAGGTCCGTGTTTGCTCTGTTCCTATTTGTAATGTTTAATGAATTTTAGAGTTTGAATACTGTTCGTAATCTCCATATATACTCAACAAAAAAAGAAACGCATATTTTTAACTCATCAAAGAAATTTTGAGAAAGTATACAGAATAACTATCTTTTTTATTATTGGATACCTGTGACCTATTTAAAGTACATCATGAACTTTAAACCCCAATTGTTGTATTATCTCCCTTGATTAATCGTGTTTATGAAAATATTGTTTTGCATGATTTCTTGTTAATCGGGGGTCTTTTTTCAATGAAATTTTGGATTTAGAGAAACAATACACACTCCTATTAAACCCATATTTTTGCTTTAAGTGCAATGTTGATGTTGCAATACCACGGCTAAACAAAGATGAAAGCAACAAGGCTCTTACAATGATACTAACCGGAGCTAAGCAACTGGAAGTTGCAACTGCATTTGGTGTACATCAATCGGCTTTGCAGAAGTTATATGCACGTTTCCAACAACTAGGAACACAGATGACAGGCCAAGAATTGACCATCAACGGGTTACCACACCCAGACAGGATCGTCAGATTCTCCTTCAGTACCTGCGCAATTGACTCAGAATTGCTGTACAAACTGCTGAAATCAGCATAAAATGCACAAATTGTTGCAAGAGACTGAGAGGAGCTGGTATTCGTACACGACGTCCGTACATTGGAAATCCACTAGCTCTGAGAGGTTGCAAAGAACATATGGATTGGTTAAGACGTATGACTCTTGTATTTGGAGGCGACGTCAATGACATCAACTTAACTTGTCAATTTGGAACATATGACATGCTTGATTATAACCACAACACACTCTAAAAAAACTTTTAAAATTAAGTTTTAAACTGAAAACTTAGATTATCATGTTTAATCTGAATATTCGTTTCTTTTTTTGTTGAGTATATTTCATATTTAAGGAATCTTTATAAACATTCCTTATATTTACATCAAACACCTTTTAAAGTACCAAAAATTCACAAAAAATAAATATAAATTGACTTATGACACTAGTTGTGGTGATTGATGTTCAGGTGTGTTTCTTTGATAGAATGGACAAGAAAAGGGTTATAAAGTAATGGTACAAAAAAAGGTAATGATACAGGATTAACAAAACCCAAGGTAATAACACCTAATGAGTAACAATTCTTTTGACAGAGTTACCAGGTGTCTGTTGGAATGGCTTAAGCCTGCTTCAGAGGGAATGAGATGATTAAGACAAAATTAATTGAATATTAGTACATACTTATTTTAAAACAGAGATAAAAGTTCAAAGAATTAGTATAAAAAGGGGCAAGGTTATTTTAATTCAAAAATGTTAATTTTCCTCGTTGACAGTAATCTTGTGATATCTAATAATTTTAAGTAGAATCGTGCCATGCACCTGTTAAGATGAGTGTAACATTAACAGCTGTTTATGAGTGTGCAGTTTAAACATGTCGTTAAATCTGGGGGAAAATTGAGTTGTGTAATACTAGTATACATGTATATGTAATTTAGTATCTGATATACGTTAATTCAATTAGTTAATTCAAATTATTTCATTGGCGTCGGCAGCAAATTGAAAGGAAAGTGGGGGGGGGGGGGGG
>PRKT01000088.1:391023-421004 GCA_003671525.1 Saccostrea glomerata | reverse complement strand
AGGTGGATTCATTTGCATTCCTGAAAAGCTATATATTCATTTTTATAGATATAATATTATTTACTTTTCATTATGAAGTTTAAAGAATGACTATGAGTAAATACGCATCATTTTGAGAATTCAGAGACATTTTAATGATAATTTTCAATTAATCAAGGTCTAGTTTGAAAAACGTAATTATTGGATTACCATGAAGTCTTATCCGGGGTGGGGTCATCTAAGCTTTAATAATTTTATGCCAATGCTTTCTTTATCGTCGAAGTCTGTTGCACTCGCGCATGCGAGCTCATCCTATATAAAGTGTTTTTGAATTTTATTTATAAATATTTTATGTTCGTTTGAACTGGTTAATTAGAACATAAATATATTTATAAAAGTTATGGTAAAACACGTGTGTTTGTTATGTATGCAGATTTAGTCCATCGGTTAAGGAGATCGATTGGTTGTTCATTGTTTACGGGTGAATAGGTTGAATCCGTGCTACGCATGATTCAGTCACGTATAAGGTAGATTTTCGGGTGTTTTAAGTCATTCGAAGTTCGGTGCGACATTGCAACAGACTAATCCCACCCACCCTTCCAGTAACGATATTTCGTAGATGTTGTTCGTATTAATGTTGACTTATCGCTTTATTAGAATCATTTTCTTTTGTAGAATGATATGGATTTCAGAAGTTAACTAAAGACTGTGCTTTGTATACTGTATACACTTCATTAAAGTCTGTTGCACTCGCGCATGCGAGCTCATCCTATATAAAGTGTTTTTGAGTTTTATTTATAAATATTTTATGTTCGTTTGAACTGGTGAATTAGAACATAATGTCCAAAATCATAAGCATCACAACCAACTAACGATGATCTTAGGACAGGTTTTATGTTTTCCTAAAGTAAGGAAAAACTTAGGAAAGTTCCTAAATTTAGGAAAGCTTTGAGAATCTAACCTTAGATTATGACATTTCCTAAGACGTTCTTAGGACACACCGTAGTCCTAAGATAGCTTCGTGAACATGCCCTCTGTTCTTTTTGGAACAATTGTGTAATTTCAATTTTTAAAAGTTCTTTTTGAGTATATACATCTGATTTACCCCACCGCACGAATATATTGCTGCACAGTACTTCTGATTTTCTCTTTAGCAACCGTTAGTATTGAATTCAATGCATTCTTTACTTGATTTGCGTAGTGTTGTTCATGAATTATTAAACAGCAAGGTTTTTTTTAAATAAAGGAGAAAATGTTCAGTGGATTTAAGTATTAAAAAGATGTAGTCTTCCAGCAAACTGTGGAATACCAATGGGCACTGAAATGCTATAAAAATTGTTTATAGACTGATCACATCATTTCGTCAATTCAAACTTCTCCAGCAGTTTTTTCTTGATTTCACCATGAATTTGTTCAAGTTTTAATCCTTTTCTATCATTTTCTGTCTGTAAAACCTTAGATTCGTCTGAAAACAAATTCAATCATTTAATTTCGAGACCAATTATGAGCAGATATTTAAAAGGAATATTAATATTTAGATTTTACCCGTATTTTGTATTATAATATCCTTTTGTTTGACAGTTTCGGGTACTTCAGGTAATTTCGGCATTGTTGATGGATTTGATTTTTGCTGGGCCTGGTCCTTTTCTTTGTGCTGCTCATTAGCTTGGTTCTTTGGAGAGTCTGTCTCTTTTTGGAGTAATGTGTATGACGTCGTATTATTTATTCTAATTTCATCTGGTTTGTGCATTATCAGGGTTTCGTCAATGTCGTGATAGATTTGAGTTCTTCTTATGGTAGGACGCCGGGTCACTTGACTTATCTTTGAAGACAGGGGTTTTACCCTGAAACTATATACATTCGTACCACAGTAAACATGATTTTCCATGAACAAAACATGCTGATTTCGTTAATTAACAGTATACGAATCTGTATATATTTACTCTCATAAAAACAATACATGTAGCTATACATGTATCACAATCTTTTCGGATTTTGGTGATTTTTATGCATCAAAATTCAATTTTGCTCAAAGATATTTAAACATTATATACAAACTGCACTTTTGATTTTTAATGCACCGTCTTTATATAACTTTCATGCTTGAATAAATAGCCTTAAAATTATTTTTTATGGTATTATTTTTAATTTGCTACACCTTTTTAACCGACGACAAATCACAATGATTAAGCCAACCAGAATAAGGAGACCAACAATTGTGATTATACCTAAGATAGAGAATTAAATATAACTTTAATGCCCGAATTAAGCTAAGAAAATAAACCCTGTCTAAAAATTTCCCTTTATGACATGAAAATATCTGAAATACAGAGGGCGGACCTTTTCTGATAACTGCGTTTTAAGGTCCGCCCTGTCTCTTTCTCTAGTTTTTAAGCTACGAAATTAAACCCTGTTCAAAAAGGTTGATTCTCTATAAGGCCATTTTCCGGCCTACGATAAAATCACTTTAATATGTTATTTTATATAACTAAAATCATTTTCGTTCATGAATTTGATGTTTGTTTTTCAACAGCAATCATCTAAGTCACGTGATTTAGAAATAAAAAATGGTCATCATTTAAAGAAAAATTGAGGGTAGGTCTATTCAAATCAAGTTTCTATGTATGTTTCTGAAAGTTAATGATCAAAAATTGTTTATTTATGTCGGATATACATCAGACCTAAGTAATGAATTGGAAGATTTTTTTAAATTTAAGGTTCAAGATATTTTTATTGACAAGAATTCCGATGCATCCACTTTTTCCATATTTTGAACGTACATCTTTACGAAATTCACAATGTATGATGCTCAAAAAAGTTTGATTAGCATTTTCTTAAAAGTATTATATCATATATAATTATATTGCAATTGTATATTATTTCTATAGATGTGTTACTTGATTTACGCATAAAATAATCATGTTAGAAATTAGGTTTCTAAGTTTCTTTTGAACTATAAAAGCTATGTATCATATTTTGAAAGCACTGAATGGATTTTGATTGTGATTAAATAAAACTGAAGTAGTAATTAAGAAAAGAAATTCAACAATTTCAAAAAATAAAGAATTAACAGCATAAAAACATCAATGAGAGTACATGTTGACTATCCATATACATGTACACTGTATATAGTCAATACATATAACTCAGAGCGGTTGCATTAAAATATACATCTCTAAGTAGAATGAAATAGCGTCGTAAAATGGCTTTGCTTTTATTTAATTACTCGTGTTTCACAATATATTTAATTATAAATGCCATCTAAACTTTATGTATTTACATGTACAAAAGTTGAGACACCTCCCCCATCCGTTTCTAACGGAACAGCATAAAAATGGAGTAGAATTTTAACAGTTCCTTCTACTATGTATATCAGAAGTTTTCGTAAATACAAGTATACGGACTTAAGAGTTGTACAACATCCCAGATACAAAATTGACCCTAAGGGTTTGATGCTCCTTTCGCACGCTTGAAACCTTTAGGTTAAATTCAGTTTTTTTCCCAGTGCAGCGTCAAAAACTTGTTTAACACGGATGGTGACAGTTCCCTATCTAAGTCTTTAGCATTTAAGGTAAATGTCATGGGTATTTTGGATATTATCTTTTAAAAAAAGGTCCCGTCCCGCTTTAGGCGTTGGTCAGTAATGCTACTTTGCATAAACACTTGACCTTAAGTGGATGATCTCTTTATCTGGTTGAAAAATCCTTAAATGGGGTAAAGCAACATTCAATTATAAATCACATACTAATAGGCAGAGATTTTAAGTACCGCCTTTAAAAATACCTGGTCTGGGTAGCCCTGTCAATCAAGTGCGTGAAGGTCCATCATTGGATGCTGGAACTTGATTGACAGTTACTTACTGGTGCCTGTGTATACCCTGTACACCTTGATTGGGACTCATAATGACCTTCTAATTAACTTTTGATCCTTTGATGTTTACTGAACATGGTATACAGAATTACTGTATTACTATGAAATTTTATAGATTGATAATATATTAATTAAATATACCTTTAGTATTTGAAAGGATAATAATATGATATGCATTTTTAAAGCCAAAAAATTAAACTATAGTGCAAACACTTTTTTTTCAAATGAAATTTTGATATTATTTTTAATATGGTAAAGTGGAAATGTTTTTGATAAAGTTTCGAGCAGCACTGTGTAAAGTAATTAAATTAAAAAATAATGTTTCTAACCATGGGTCAATTACATTTTCCTGTTTTATTCAAATGAGAATTTACAAGCATGCTTCATGGTGAAAAAACCTTATTAAGGTTAGGATAGACCTAAACAGAGCAGATATTTTTTGTGAAATGTAGTTCACACAGCTTTCTTTCATTTAATTAATAGATGGGATCCTGGGGATGAATGAATCAAGTCTAATTTGGTGTTACAAGAGTTGTTTTCTTTAAATTAACACATACAATAACATCTAAAACAATCTTTGTTTTAATATTTGAATTCATATTATGATATCATAATAGGTCGAGGTGTTTTCAAAGAGTCAAAGATAAATCAATAAAAAAAATGAAGAAAAAAAATTTACTGATAATTTTAAAATTGTCTCAAAATCCCCAACACAGGTAAAGAATGACATCTGGATATTTCACTGTGTATTAAATTACTTCCTGTGTATAGGGATTAGGAGACAGATGACCACAGGTAGACTGCTAGCCCCCAAGGCATTCACACCTGTACAAAATAAGCCCCTCCCTCACCTGGAATTTACCACCCGGTAAAAAATCTCTGCCTCTCCTCCTTACCAATTTTCTAAGACGGGACTACTGTTCTCGTATCTTATATAGATGCTATCAAAAAAGTGTGATGAATAGATTGAGTCCTCTCAATTAAGACCCAGTTAACAAAACATGGATCACATGTTACTCGTATGGAAGTGTCCATATAAAAATTATATGTGTACCAATAGGAAAAAAGTCTATAACACAAATAGGAAAAGCATTTTACCGCTTCAACAAAGATGGCTTTTAACATTTCTAGAACATATACAGTACTCATAAGGAAATACAAAGAATATATATAATACTCATAACGGAATTCAAAGGAGTAGCATATATAGATATTAAACTAAACTATCATTATAAATATAAAAGATAACTCACACCTTATAGCCTATAAAAAGTTTTAATTTCTTAATTTTTATCAGACATTTCAAAGAAACGTCTCCACTTGTAATTTCATGACATCCAGTCTTCTAAGTCCTTTGATTTTAGATTTTGCATTAATAGAGAAAGATTCAAGACAAACAATTCATGCAGAAAAAAGTTTAATGAAATATTCAATTACAGTACATCTTCAAAAATAAAACTGCAAGAAGGAATTTAGTATGTTAAGTAGAATTTAGGATACTAATATATCACAACCTCCCAAATAAGGTTATAAATGTCTTCCTTATTCCTGTTTATTTATATACCTAAATGTATATAAACAACCAAAAGGGTTATAGGTATTCTAAAACAATCAAAATGCTACAGAGAAACATTGGTTTTGTTTTCTGTGTTATCATTGTCAATGTGTATGGCTGTCCTGATAAATGTTCTTGTAATGGGACAGTGGTGATGTGTGAAAATCGAGGATTTTCGTTTATACCGCAAGATATCCCCGACAAAACGATCGAACTGTAGGTATTCTGTAAACCCTCTGGCATATTCATATTCATCATGTAGGAAATATATTTTCTTTCAATTTTTTTTTCAAGTCAGGTAATAATTCTTTATTATATCAGTTTTCTGTTGTATACAATAATTGTAATCATTTCTTGATTGTAGGTACGTGGTTTGCTTTCAAAGACAATCGTCTCGTCTTTAAAACTGTCATATCTTGTCAGTTTTCAAAATAATTTTAAAGCTGTTTGACTCATAAAGTTCTATTATACGATTAGAGTCTTCCTCGGCGAGAATAATTATGACGATGTAAGTTATAATAAAGTCCTTGTTTTTAAGGCTCACCATTTTAAGTATTGTTAACCAACTATTATTCGCGTCATCATGTATTCGAGATTCGTCATTTTGAAATCAATTTGCGACGATTATTTTTTGCTAGTGAATATATATTCTCTTCATGATATCCAAAGCAAAATAAATAGTTTCCGAAAATTAATATTTGAGAGTTTAAGTAGGTCGCGAAACTCGCATGGAGATATTTCTCTCAAAGGATTTTACAGTATATTGAAGAAGAACTTGGATTTAATTTTGATAATTGTTATCCACCTTAATGATAAATTTTCTTTCATATTACATGTCAATCTAAATTTGAGATATTTTTACAATTAGATTGAAATTGAATTACCTATACCTATAATGGAAACTTGTGATCTTTAATATTATGAGTATACTTAAAACTTTAAAGGTGCTTTAGCAAAATTTGAATACTTCTTTTTTTCATTTTACAAAAAATCAATATCATCAAAACATGATTTTTTTCACACTTAATACAACCATTCCCAACGAATAAGTAAAGTCCAGGCTTTCTTAACGTCACAAATAGCTGCTTTTTCAGTAAATATACGTGTACTACCTTGTTATTGATCATTACAAAAATAATAATGTTAAAAAATATATGATTATTCTCGCAAGCACTCTGAAGCAGATATTAAAAATGCTTTTCTTTATTTAAATAAATGACAATAATATCTGTGTTACTTTTAGAGATGAAGTCTTCCAACAATCTATTTGAATTCCCATCTAATTTTATTGCGCTTCGATTTTGCAGACCTATATTTTTTGCATTCACACAGAAGCAGCATTTACTCGAAAACTTCCATTTTCCTTTCGATATGTGAAATATGACTTATACCTGTGAATGTATTCATACAAACTAAAACAAATTCTGAATAAAAATATAAATGATGAGCGTGCTTAACATCATAATACATAAATATACATGCTTTTTATTAAACCAACATGCTACTAATGAACTGATCTGTGCTCATTGAAATAAGTGCCAAATGTCTTGTAAAGTTATATTTCTTATGCATTGACCATGTTTTTATTTACAATAATACGTAATAATATACAAAATATTACTGACCAAATAACCCAAACTTAATAAAAAGTGACTGATCATTTGTACTTTATTTCTTCTTGGAGAGGACTTATGGGTATATAGACCATGTCTGATGTTTAATCTTCTTAAGAAAATGGACTTCACATAATAAAATACTGATTGAATTAAATTAAATCACCAGGAAAATCTAACACCATGCATTTTTGAAAATATATTTTACCTTTTTACAATTTATACTTTTTAATTCTTTATATATTTATGCTTAAAATAAAAAAAAAAAGTTGTTAAAGGACAAAGATAAGTTAAAATCAACTACCAACATCATGTGTCCTAATTTTTAGCACGTTATTTCACAGTATTTCCTCATTTTAGGTATTTGTACAAAAAATAGATTTAGTCATATTCACCCTAACGCCTTTTCCTACTTGGAACAACTAGAAGTGCTGTAAGTACAGACATTTTCGTGTTCCGCTTGTGTCAGATTGTTTTCACTATACATAAATATTTACATTTGCAAATGTTTTCCTTTATATAACACTATTGAAATCAACGCGTATCTATAACTGTATAAATACAGGTACGGGGTCAAGAGGTCATAGATGTGCGTACAGATAATCGTTTGACGTAATTTCTCAGTGACGTCGTAAAGGATCGACGCGCGTTCAGTGGATAACATACATGCCGTTGGGTTTGAAAAATAATGCATTTCACACGTTAAAAGTCACAATCAGTTAAATATAAAGTATGAATAAGTCACAAATGTAAATATAAGTAATAAGGTATCATTTTAAAACATCTATCGGGCTATAAATAACCCGTATTTATATCCCGATAGATGTTTAAAAATGATACCTTATTTCTTAAATATAATATGGGCGAATCAATTATAACAATTACTGCAATTAATGAATATAGATACTTTTGGTGTGGTTTAACGATATGAACGATGTGAATCTAGCATTAACAATAGAAAATATATTGAATATGCCTAAGTGTACTCTTGTTTTCTTTTATCTTGTAGATCAGCATCATACAACCTCCTGAAAATAATTAAACGTCAATATTTCCGGAAAACAATTCGATTGAAGTTATTGTAAGCTTAAAAGATATAACATAAAGCATAGTTTGCTATGCTTATCTGTAAATAAGCATTGCTTATTATTATGCTTCCTGTCAGTGTGCCTCTTTATAACCCATACCCAACTATTATCGCATAGTGTTCTAAGAATTTATATAGCGTAAGCATACTATGCCGAAATAGCACCATGTGTCAAACCCTGACTTATTAGGCATAGTGCATGCAAATATAATCTGAACATTTAATTTGATCCGGAGTTTCTTGTTGTTCAAAGCAATTAGGAACATGAACATTTGTATATTGAATTCCGGTAGGACGATTTTTTTTTTTGCAATAATATACAAGATAGTATAGTTATATATCTCAACTTCCTAAATATAAGTTATTTTGCAGGATATTAAGTTAAAATGATATCCTTGTATGTTTGTCGACATATGTAACTTACCTTTTGATAGCTATGCTATGAAATATATTCAAATTAATGTAAATATTTACTTTTTAGTTTCCTTTACAAGAATAAAGATGCATTTTGACATGAGAATCTAGTTTGCTCTAGAATTTTGTTTCATCTGCTTCATTTTTTTTTTACAAATGGTTATTCGAGTAATATTTTGTAGAGATTTCAGCAAAAACAAAATTGAAATGATAGAGGACGGTGCTTTTGAAAAGCTTCCAAATCTTCAGAATTTGTAAGTAAATTTCAGAATTATTTGAAAAAAAAACCTTGTAAAACTTTTACTGAAAGAACCATGTCAAATATCAACATACGTTAATCCGTCTCATTTTAACTACATATCAGTGGTTTGAAACCATTTGCTGCCAAGTTCTTGAAACCAAGTTGTGCAAAACACACCCAATAGATTGATTATGTAGTAATACAGTAATACGAGATTTTATAAAATGACTGACATGGCACATATTTCCTTTAGAATATAATCGAGTCCAAGTGTATCTAGGAAAACTTGATTTTAGAATTACCATATTTAATAATTTCATTACAATTTCTTTTAATTTTGAAGAGAAGCTAATAAGGAATTGTTTAAAACATTAATTAACACAGATTTAATTTGATTTGTAAAAGTAATTTAAAATCTTATTCATATGTTGACATTAAAATTTATTTTTGTTCAAAACGTCCATGTCACAACATTATTTTCAAAAAGAAAGGAAATATCTATGTAGATCTCTGCAGAGGTCTTCTTTTTATTATTCACCTGTGGTCCCCTGTTGCAACGGCCATAATTACAATGCATCTTTTTTTTACATATTGTTTTACTTATTGAACTGTTCGTAAATTTATCAATATTTTATGTTAATTACTTGAAATTAGAGGGCTTTAAAAAGGGATCATATATTTTAGGTTCCAATGTTTCAGAACCACCCCCGGTATGCTAGAATATTTTCTTTTTTACAGACGTCTAAACAGTAATAAGATTAGAGCGATAAATAATGGCACTTTTCGCATGGTATCAGGATTGGAAGAACTGTAAGTACTCGTGTTTAGAAAAAAAAAATATCGATTTCTCCTGAACAAACATTTATATAGGAATTACTTTATTGTGGTGCTTAATTCATTAAGTTTGTGGAACATATTTTACAGAGAATTGCAAAATAATGCCATTCAAACAATAGGGAGCCTCGCTCTACGGGATCTTCAAAATCTACGATTGTTGTATGTAAATTTTCTAGTTTCTAGTAAAAGTGTAAAAATTTATATCAAAACTGCTGATAGGCTACTTTGTTTAATACTGCACCGCCACACGCTGAATTTTGGGTAAGTGGTGTAATTTAACAGAACTGTGCAATGCTATTGTCCTATTGTACCCTCGCTACATGTACATCATCAACGTACCATCGATCAAAACCTATGGTGCGAAAATGAACAATTGTCCTATTAAAAGTTAATAATTGATAAATATGCAGAATAATTGATATTGTAGGTCAATGAGCAGAAATGAATTGGAGATCCTTCCAACAGGACTTTTTAATGGATTGGATTTAATAGAAGAAATGCAAGTTTTCAGTTTACTACATTTTGTTTACCCCTTGAAAAGGAAATGGAATATGAATATTTCATTTTTTTAATTTTGAATCTGCAAGTCTACCTTTTTAAAATTATATTTTTACATTTTTCAGACATCTATGTATTCATTTATCAGATTTCTATTGATACATTTTTCAAATTCCTATTTATACATTTTTCAGATATCTATCTAGTAATAAACTTGCTGAAATCCAAAAGGGAACTTTCAAGAATTTACCAAAAGTGAAATACATGTATACAAATTCTTATTCTTTACTAATTCTTTTTTAAAAATATTAATTTTTATGTTGTTCATTTTAATAAGAATAAGAAGTGCCAGGTATAAAATGTAAATTTTTTTTCTGAATTACAGTGTACTCAATAAAAACTTAGTGAATAGAGTTAAAAGTCAAGCATTTGAGTTTCTTCCTGCTTTAGAGAGAGTGTAAGCTATAATATTCAACAATTCTTGTGTGAATTATATAAAATAGGCTCAAAATATCAACAACAAAAAAATATTTGAAATAAAATACTAGTAATTAAATAAAAATGGGCTTCTAATATTTTCAGATACCTAGATGGGAACAGTATAAAAGAAATGCAGAAAAACTGTTTTGGAAATGGAACGAGACTTGATCGTTTGTATGTAAATGTATTCATATAGATAATTATACTTTGATAAAGGATGTCAAAAATTGTTTTTAATGCTTATATTTGTACTTTATGCTGTGGATACCTTATATTGACCATCTTAGGTATCTGGGTTCCAATCCTTTGATATGTGACTGTGGAATGAAGTGGTTAATGCACTACGTGAAAACCCATCACACCTTGATAGAACTAGAGAGCAGGGAAGGAAGTAGTGTCGAAGTGGTTTGTGACGAACCAGACACACTTAGAGGGAGACGTGTTCTGGATCTTCCTGAAAACAGTTTTTACTGTGGTACTACAACACTTTGCCTGTTCTCAGCTTATACAAATATAGCCTTTCCTTTACTCAGCTTATACTAATATAGTCTTAAGCACTAAATTAAACGAGCAATAACTTCCTAGATTGCTTGTGAAATTTCTAGAAAACACACAATCCTAAGTCATAGAGTCCCTTTAAATCAAGAGTTTTCAAAAGGGGTTTGAACATAAGGACAGTATTACAGCTCAAAAGGTGATTAAACAATACAATGTTCGGAGCAGAGCAAACTCGGGCCACTAAGACACAAGGGGTGGGATCAGGTGCCATGGAAGAGTGAGCATTCCCCTGACCACCAGTCAACCCCGTCGTGTGATCCTTGTTATGATCGGGAAATATTGAAAAAATCCGTTGACAATTGAGTTGGTAAATAATGGACTCGCATTGAGTATGAAAAACGTCAGTCAGCCATTGACTTAATAATAGATTGTATTTGCTGACAAGGTCACTGTATTCACCATAGAACTTACGAAATGATGAGACTTTAAACTTTAAATTTTAATCATACAGAATCCCATTGGGTCCAGATTCGATTATAAAATTTAATTCCAGAATGTCGAATTCCTGGAATAATGTACAGTGGGACAGCGAACAAAACAATCAAAGGTTTAGGATGTCAATATTGGTCATATCAGAAACCACACAGACATGACTATGACGTGCTTGGTATGAACCAATCAAACTACTGCAGAAATTTTGACCGTGACAGGGCATGGTGCCTGACAAATCAAACAGATGTATTGTGGGATTACTGCAATGTCCCAGTTTGTGGTATGTCTTATATCAAGTTAACTATTGAGCTATTCATGAAGGGTATAAGAATGTTCTTTTCTAAGAATACAAAAATTTACTGATATTATATTTACATACTTACATTACAAAAATATAATTTTCCATTCTTTTCTAATATTCCAAGGAAGTGATTTTTTTTGGTGAAAAAGGGACAATGTAAATTATGTTTACATTTTTGTTAACTAATACCTGGATATCAATTGTAACTCTTTATATTATAAATTGTATCAATATATGTAGATTCTTTAGTTCAATTATTTCCAAAGAGATTCGCTTATTCTCATAACAAACATAAAAAAAATACCAACATTTCAGCAAATCGTACTATAAAATTGGCTACTTAAATCATTTTGACAAATTCATCTTCATTTCAATATTTTAAGAGTGTACATTGAGAAGCATAAATTGAAAATTGTTGCGAGAAAAAATTTCAATTACAAGATTTATTTTTAGGCTTTTTGAATTAAGTTATAAATAAATTAAAGAGTAATCCTTCCTGGTTGAGGATCGGGTATCCTTAGAGTAATATACTACGTGATTAAAAAATGACAAAATAAAATACAAAATGTAACACATTGACCTTGCATAGACTAGTTGGTTTTGATCATGACATTTCTGCACGTCAATCAATTTTATTAAGTTATGATTTATTAAATGTATTTATGAATTAGCGCACAAATGTCTGCGCGAAAGTTGCCTAAATGCAAAGCTCGATCGCTTTTTAAATATAAAGTTTTGAAACATTTAAATTCTGTTTTTTTCGTAAGTAGTTGATTCTAATTTAAAGGAGAAATTAATCTCAATGAATGGTCATCGTCTGTCTGTTCGTCCGCACGCTGTATATCCGCAAAAAAATGTCTTGATTGGTAACCATACATTCGACGTATTCGGTGCTAGGACTTTCATACTTTACAATTATTTAATGTGACAAAACGTATTTCTGACTAGAAACATTTTTAACCTTTAGAAATTGATCTTGAAGTTTGACCTACTTCTGAAACTTTATTTAGCTTGAGCCATAACTTTGAAAAGTTGGTGCTGGGGTCTTTTTTTATTTCACACAATTAAAGCTTGCGCTTTCATATGATATTATTTCATATGTGAATTCATTGAGACGAATCCTTTCTTTTTAATGACAATTTTTATTCTTTACCATACTTGCATTTGAGAAACCTTAACTTTTGACATGAGCTGGCATGGAGGGGTGGGGCATCGAGGTCTCAGAAACACATCTTGTTTTAATACTAAATTTTGATTTCTCATTAAAAAGCATTAAATGAATAACAATATGATAAGTATCCAAATAATAGTTATGTTAAATGTATTTCATGTCTCCAAACAGGAAATATTTGTTATGATTGGAAATCATCGAGATGCCCCATGAAAACCTCTCATTGCAGGTAATATTTTATTAAAAAGCCGTGGAGGGGGAGGGGGGCACATGTTTCACTTTAAATAGCTGTTAACATCTCTTATTAAAAGTCCGCCTTTTTTTCCTTGAAAAAGGTTCTGCGTTTCACATTAATACCTGAAATTGCAGCGAGAAAGTATTTCTCATAAAAAAAGAACATACACTGTACATTAATAAAGTTTTAAAAAATAATTTTTGAGACATAAAGTGGTACAAGAATACACGTTTAACTGACACGCAAAAGAAACGCAACACCCTACTTTAGGGGGAAATAATTATGTAAAGTAAAGAATTTTGTATCTTTAAATTATGAATATCTTCAATTAGGTAAACATCGGTAATTTAACGGTTGACCGGAAGTGAAGTTTGAGTCTGCTTAATAGAAATCAAAAATTGCCTGTTTAACAAAACATTTGACAATATTATGGAGTTTTAAGGGTATTTTACTGTTCATCATAATTACTGCAGCAATATTTCAAAAAATAAACTCTCCTTTCGTTTCCCGTAACGATGCTAAGGCTACTTGAAAATGGCTTATCTAAGCATTTCCATTGCTCTAGCTGGAAAATTTCAATGTCAAGGTGATGGAGAGTTGCTGATGCGAACTTTCACTACATTACGCCTCAACAGGGTCTTACGTATCATTATGCATTAAGGACAGTCCTTGTACCGGAAGTCCAAGGGTGGCTACACTGCTCTAAGTTAGAGAAAATTCGACCTAATCATCTGAAAAACGATCGTAGAAATTAAGCTGCAATTGTTGTTTAGGGCAGTCTTGCACGTTTTACTTGAATGGCTGGGAGGGGGTGGTTTAACAGTCAATTTTTACTTAGTAAAGTAAACAGATAAACATTCAACATTTTTATCAAATATCTGATGTTCTGAAAAGTGAGTTTAGTACGGAAGCCCTGGAGGGACATTGACTTACTTGTTATTACCGGCCGCCAGGAGGCGGTCGATTATATGATATGAAAGTTTTAAGTCGCCGTGCGTTTCTGCGGAGTTCGAACAATTTGAATAAAAAATATTTAACATTCATGTAATAGAATATTAGGAAAGATTTTTTAAATGTTAAACAAAAACGCACAATAATCATAAAATTAAAATTTTATAAATAATGGGTTAAATGTTTCATCCAATCCTGATTGACAACCTCCGACGTAACTGAAGTGCGGAGAAAAAAGCACACATGTTGGGCATAGTCTAAAGCAAGGACCGCGTTATGTACATGTATAAACAAATTTACTTTCTCTACTTCAGCAAGATTTGTTGAATGTATAATTTAAAATGACGTGTAAATATAAATATACAATGTACTTTTAATACGGAAAGTTTTCAAAAATATGACTTAATCTCAGTTTATTATCAGACAGAATATTAGGAGATTTTTCTCCAACAGACAAGGACAAAGCGCGTTTTACAATACGCCAAGCCTCTTCCCGCCACATCTCACACCAAAACAAGATAGAGAAAAAATGTAGTGGCGGATCTAGAGGGAATTTGGGGGTTTCAACATCCTCTGAGCGAGCGAGGAGCCCCACATAGTTGTTTCGTTTTATTTAAAGTTAAACTATCTCTAGTTAGATAAGTTTAAATGTTAGTTTTGATGGTTAAGTGTTAAAACTACTTAAACATCAAACTTCCGCCAGAGTTCGTTTGTACAAATGAATCTGAGTGCGGGGACGCAGAGGACTATGAGTAAGTTGCTTAAATACATTGTACATGTAGCAATGTACAGGTATTATGTACTGAGTGAAGAAAACCCTGGAATGTCGCATTCAAATGTTTAATGCCATAGGGATATATATTAACAGATAAATATAGAAGAATTTAGTTTCTAATTGTATTATGAAAGAATTAATTAATTGGTTTGCGGCCGATTTTTGACGCTTGCGTCAATATGTTTCTTGTAACTTATCTGTTTCGAAATTTTTTTTATTAGTTCTAACTTAATGTAGGTAAGCTATTGAGAACGATTAATTGTTGTTTTGTTGTTAAACGTACAAAACTGATGTGATTACTATATTTTTATCTGTTTATTACTTACGCCCTTGAGGGATATTGACTTATTTTTATGTGTTTTGACTTATTTCTTATGTGTTTTGACTTATTTCCTATGTGTTTTGACTTAGTTCTTATGACTTAATTTTGAATTTTAGTTATTTTGAATTTGTTATGACAAGTTTACTTCACGAAAAGTGGCGTGAAAGATGGGGGCAGCGTATAGTTTCAGAAAAAAGAAAAAGAAATGTCCTTGAACTTATTACGAACGACAAGATAAAATAGTAGTCATGTTCTTGTCTTCAATCATTATGCAAGCTGGAAGTTACATATAAGAATTAAGTAATAAATTTCAGGAAATAAGAATTAAGTTATAACAACACAAATGATATTTACTTTTACAATTTGTCATTCAAAAACCACATTTAAAATAGGACTAAACATTATTTTTATTATAAAATTAAGCCAAGCAACAGGTTTTAATAACCTTCTTACACTTAGTTATCTCTAGTACGAAACATTCACAACAAATAAGTTAAAACAAAAAGTAGGTCAATGTCCCTCCAGGGCTTCCGTAGTTTAGCCTTACTTTATTCGCTATTGAAAATCACAAGATAAAACATTTGTAGATAACTGCTTGTTGCGTTTCTTTTGCGTGTCAGTATATATGAATCATTAACCGCATATCTGCGTACTGATGTGTAATATGTTTTGGTTTTTAGTGAAATTGATAATTTGGTCGGTTGTCATATTTCCCACGTCGAGAAAACATATGACATAGAATGCATTGATTCCTGGTTGATGAGAAGAGCTATCGTGTCCAGCCTTGTGGAGCATACAGTTATTACAGAGCAGTTAAGACTCAAGTGTAAGCAATTTGGACATACAATTCATTTTTGCAGAAAGTAGTACAAATCAAATCTGCAGTCTTATTCTTTTTGTATATTTTTTCTCTGTCATTCTGCATTTGTATTTATGTACCATTAACTATGCAAAAACAATAAGAGTATTGTCTACATTTTAATTAGTAGAAGAATTTTACATGAATATTAAAGTAAATTCTTTTACAGGCTTTCCTTCGCCATGTGCTTCTGAAAATTCCTTGGAATTAGCTAAGTCAGGGACATACACCGGTTTGTTACCTTATTCCCAACAGATTTTCTGTTGGTGAGGATGATTTCCATCTAGCTTCTGTTGACGTATCCCCCAAAAAGCTAAAAATAATTAACTTTAAAATGAATATTTATACTCGTACATGGGTATTAAAAATAAATATTTCATCAAAGGATTTATATAATAATTTTTATCAACTTAAACAAAATTTTCAAAATATTGTTTTCACCAAGACCTCATCTGGGGTATTACTAAGTTTGAATTGACAGCAAATTTAAAGCAGCCAATTTCTTTATGAATAATGATTCCCTTTTTGATTTAGGTCTGTGATCCGCCTTGTTAACAATGGAATAGCTGCCATTACAGATACAAACAAATCAACATGTTATACTAGCGACAAAAGGAGGTTCCTAAGTGCCATACAAACTAAACTAGAAGGAATGTGGGATAAAACTAAATTTCAAATTTCTGAATGTGAGACAATATTTCAAAAATACACATGTTTTTACATTATCTGTTTGAATTTTAAAAAATAAGATGCACAAAATATATATTAAATATTTGATTTAAGAAAGATAAAATCCGACAAATATACCCCCCCCCCTTTTTTTTTTTATTTCAGGTCCTTTAACAATAACATATGACAAGACTGAAGGTAACCTGGTTTATAATCTAAACATAATACGTGTAGAATAAGTGGTTGCAAATCATTAATCTGATTTCAATTCAATTAATCACATTACAATTTAATTTCAAATTTCATTTTTATTTGACTGATATAGTTTTTTTCACACACTGGAATGTTTACAGTTTTCTGTTCCATTTTTAAAGGAGAGATCGAGATCACCAGAAGCACCACAAAGAAGATAGAGATGTTTATACTTACAAATTTACACTATGGTAAGAAAGATATAAAGTTTCTTCTAACAATCCTTTTCTTCGACTTTCTTGATTTGTATTGACTTCCTTTGCGATCGAATAATGCTAAACGTTACTATAGTAATAGGAGGAATTGCTGGTGTTTTATTGATTTTGGTGTTTGTCCTTGTGGGTCGCCTTAAATTCAAAAGGTAGGGGCGCCTTAAGGAGGAATACCACACCACCATTTTATATTTCATAGATTTTAAAAGTTTGCTGTAAATGAATGCATTATATGACTATTTAATAAAGTATGTAAAGAAAAGCCGTATATATATTTAATTTTTCTAATAACAAATATTTCTGAAAATAAAACATTATTTGTGAATATTTTTTAAACTTGTTAAAATCTTCACAAAACCAGTCACAACTGGGGAGAACATGAGTGTTAATCATATTCATAAAAGAAACTCAAATGATTTTTTTTTCATAAATAATTTTTATAAAAATTAAAAAAGTAAAAAGTCTACCCAGCCTTTTTTTTAATACATATTTTATTAGATATTCATATGATGTTTTTTACAACAAATTTATAACTCGAAAGTATCTAATTTGGATATTTTTTTTAATTTTCTTTGAAAAAATACAAAAAAAAATCATATGAAATAATTAAAAGCTAATATTGGTTTTTCAATACTCGATGACTCAGAGATCTATAAAATAAAAAGTGTGGTTTTCCTCCTTAAGAGTCTTTTATCTTTTTCTGACAGTTTATGAAATCATATCCTTCGCTAGACAAAAAAAAAGTCAAGTGAAACGCACGCTTCAGTGACCTTTTCTTTTAATATCATATTTAAAGTGGACACACCTCTCTTGCACATTAAAAGACAGAGCATTTAATTTTTCTGTATAAGATTTTGAATTGAAAATGTTAAGTAATTGTTTTTAGCAATAGAATTTCCAGAGACAAGAAAGAGTTGCTCAACAGAAGGAGTTATCTGAACAGGCAGTCCCACGTTTATCACGAAATCGTGGACATTGACCAGAGCTTGAAGACGCCATATGAAATAGAGGAGAAGGAAGAGAGGGGATGTCATCCTTACGTCACTCTTCAGCAAAGCGAAAGTGGTCACAGTGAGACGCCATCAATAGTAGATGCCAGTAACAATCGGTCTTCTGTTTTGTACATAAATCCCGCCCATTCGGAGCAGCATGATAAGCCGTCAAAGAGTAAAGACACATCACTAAGAGAAACAAGTATGTTCTTGAATTCACTTATCACATATGAAAAATACGGGTGGTTTTGGTTAGCGTGAAATCTCTCTTGGATTATTTTACTACGTGATTTTAAGATCAAATATAAAGCCATCTGTACAAAAATAATCTATGTAGAATATCATGGAGAAATGTTGGTTACTATAGAAATTTTCAATCTTCGACGCATCTACAATACCCTGATTCAATTAGAATATGGAATTTTAGAAATCTTAATTAAACCCCATGTCAACATAATTCAGTTCTATTCCATTATAGATTTGGAGAAAACCACTGAAGGTTTCGTAAAAATACACACAAAACAAGAGAAAGTTATCCAAGAACTCAATACTCAGTTACTAAAGACATTTCAATATCGAAAGGAATGTGAATCAAAAATCTAGAGAAATGGAGAAGAAAATGGTAACAGAGAACTTTTTTAGGAACTCAATGCTCGCTTTTTTCCGTACGAATAGAACTATTTTTGATATATGCCTTTTACATGTAGCTGAAAGCTAAAGTTCCCGCGTCATTTTACTATTATAATAAATCCTAATACAGACCTGTGGATAGTCGTTATAGGAATCGTCAATGACGTGGGTTTGGTCGACACAAAAAAAAAGCATACCTCAAGCTTCAACACGATTCATCGTGGAAGACATATCGTAATGGTCAGGGATGCCTACTTCCTAGGCACCTAATTACTTCCAAAACAAAATAAAGTTTAACTCATTAGTATAATAATGCGTGATTATATCCCCACCTGAATAGTAGGAGGGTATATAATTTTTGGAATGCCCCTCCGTCGGTCTGTTACACTTTGAGGTACCCATCGCTTATCCGCAACTCCTCTTATACCACTGAATGAAAATTAATGAGACTTCTTATACAGAATCTTTATTACATACATGCCATTTACATGTAGCACCTTCTATTTTGCTTTTTGATCGGAAACATATTTCGGTTTTCTATAGCAAAACATAAACAATGTCATTCTTTCTATTATATTGAAGGGTACCAATCTCTTATTTGCATCTCCCCCATACCAATGAATAAAATATTTTTTTAACAGATTATTTCGCGGATTACTTTTTGAACTGACACTTACGTATTTCGGATCAACCAGAGCATGGACTTTGCTATTTTACTCATATTAGAGGCGGAGGTATCATTTAGTGAGATCAGTGCTCAGAGTACTTTTAGTTATATTATACCATGGGTTAGAAAATTATTTTCAAATATTTACATTTGCAAATGTTTTCCTTTATATAACACTACTGAAAGCAATACGTATCTATAACTGTATGAATACAGGTACGGGGTCAAGAGGTCATAGATGTGCTTATAGATAAACGTTTGACGTAATTTCTCAGTGACGTCATAAAGGGTCGACGCGCGTTCAGTGGATTACATACATGCCGTTGGGTTTGAAAAATAATGCATTTCACAAGTTTTAAGTCACAGTCAGGCAAATATAAAGTATGAATAAGTCACAAATGTAAATATAAGTAATAAGGAATCGTTTTAAAACATCTATCGGGCTATGAATACGGGTTGGTACGAGATTAAATTCATCATAAAGCCCTTCGAATTTAATCTCGTGACCAACCCGTATTTATTTAAGCACTGAATTCATATTTTTGGATGTCTTCGGTCCTATAACACACCTGGCCGTGCCGACAAATTGAATACCGCGCGTTAGCGCGGTATGATAATTTGTCGGCACGGCCAGGTGTGTTATAGGTCCGAAGACATCCAAAAATATGAATTCAATGCTTATATTTACATTCTCTAATTTTCCTTCTTCATAATTGCTTATTTCGTTGATCTTAAATGTGAATTCTAATGCAATTATTTAATTTAGCGCCCTTCAAAACTGTCGTGGTTTATAGATGTAAGAGCTGTTTGTGACGTCAAACGACGTTAAATGACGTTGCATAGTTAAATAATGGAAACAAACATTGCGAGGAAAAAAGTGACAGAATAAAATTATTTCTTAACGCACATTACGTTATTTTTTTTTACGTTAATTTTTCAGGGTTAAAGTTTTTCATTAAATTGAAATAAAACATTTTACATTTTGGTGTTCCTAGAGTATTGAAAATGCATATAGTTCCTACTGTGTATTCTAACGCACGGTGACAAGGTTTCGAGTGTGTTATAGAAATTTGAACGTCGTGGATTTCTAAAGGATTTCATAAGGAAAATTACGCTGAATGTAAATATATCCCGATAGATGTTTAAAGATGATACCTTATTTCTTAAATTAATTTTCCTGTGACACCTAATCTCGAAATATGACGTCGGGCCGAAATCGGCTCAGGTGTCTTAATTAAAAAAGGAGAAAACATTGAACGCTCTTATAAATATATACTTGTCGAAATATCCAAGTCGCCACTTTTATTTTTTCTAAAAGTTCAAAACCTTCACATCAATTTACTACTTGCTTACAATTTTGTCTTTTATTTGCAAAAACTACCTGTCAAGACCAAAAAATTTGTAATCGAATGTGTAATTACTCGACCGTGACCGTTTTTGTTAAAAAGCATGAAGTTCGAGTTTCATGTGTTTTTCGGGTGTATTCTTCATATTTTCTACTTACACTTGTTCTCCATCTTTAATTGATAATGAAAAACAGAAAAAAGATTGATTAAAATGCAGCGTATGTCCACAAAACAATAGGAAAGCGAAGTTAAAATGGCCCATTTAAGCTGGTCGAAGTGAACAAGAGTTCTGTTTCCTTTTACTGTATGACTTTATTTTACTTAAAACCTTTATAATAAACGCCCGAAAAACCTAAAAGCATACCTGAATTCCTTTTAATCATTAGAAATCGGTAGATTTTCAAGAAACACAACAAATTCATCCTAGATTTTATCCGGAAAAATCAATGGAACCGGAACCGGAAGTGCCCTCCCCTAAATGTCAAACTGGAGGAATGTGGAATTCGTGTAATGAGACATTATGTAACTGTTGTCAGCAAGGCACAGGCACTTTCGGTAAGCCCCCTTGTCATCCTAATCTCAACCCTTACTTACATGTACGGAAAAAGCTAAACCAAAGTGTGAGACAGCTTTTCCAGCAGCAGAATCTAGCGGAACTAGACGACGACCTAGTCTCCACATGGAAAAATCATTCAATAAAGAGTTTTTCTTAAATAGTGTGAACTCTTTGAAGATCGAACGGTTGTCTTGCTGTGAATTCGTTTGAATGGAGGATAATGCAGTATTTAACGTTGTGAATTTTTAATTTTAGGGTACCTTAATGTTTCTGTATATTGTGTTCAAGTGCTTCAATGAAATAAATTAAGTGCTAAAAATTGTTTTGCTACTTTTTTATCCTGTACACTTATTAAATCATACTGTTAAAATCATTTAATAGGCTAAAAATTGTTTTGCTACTTTTTTATCCTGTAGACTTATTAAAGCATACTGTTAAAATCATTTAATATAAGAGCGGTGTAAAGCAAAAACTTGCCTGGGGACTTAGAAATTTTAACTAGTATAGAAATGTTAAGATAAGATAATTTTATTTTCAGATTTTGGACCCAGAAGGCACAAAGATTTTTTACAAAGATAAGATAGAAGATTCTGAAAGAAAGGTTACATAAATACACATGCATGTATACATGCATATATCTTATATAATCCATACAAGTAACTGTAGAATGGATGTAGCAGTTTTTGATTAAACTGGAGGTACTGTGAGCACTGAGCACACTAAATGATACCCCCGCCTCCTGTATAATGGCAAAGTCCTTGTTTTGCTCTGGGAGACCCTAAATAAGTGTCAGAATGAAATTAAGAGTAATTAACATAAGAGTTGTAAAAAATCTTTCAAAATATCATTAAATTTTATTTAGTGGTATATAGGAGGAGTTGCGGATAAGAGATGGGTATGCCTTCAATATTATAGAAAGAATGGCTGTATCAATGTTTTGTTGGGGGAAACCCGAAATATGTTTCAATTCAAAGAGTAAAATAGGAGTTGAACAATGGCACTAAAAGTCTCACTCATCAAGTTCAGTGGAGTTGCGGGTAAGAGATGCATGCAGATGAGTACCCCAAAATGTAATAGACGGACATACAGACGGTTGGACAGAAGGACGGACGAACATCACAAACACTATATACCTCCCCCACCTTTCAAGTGGGAGTGTAACAATGATTCATAAATCGACATTCACTACTCCTTTGTGAAGTTGAAAGGGAAGTAACTGTTACAACGGATCAGAGTTCGAAAATGGAAAATCCCTTTTCTATTTATAGAAATGAAAGCAAACATAATTTTTAATGCAAATTTTCAAACTGCCTATATCTTCATTTTTAAAATCCATTCTTTATAAGAATATCCATTCCTTATAAAACATGGGGAGGTCCGGGTAGGCTGGGTTATGGTATGACCTAATAACAGCCTAGTAATTTGACTTCTCTTTTTTTCATTCAAATTAGACTTCTCATAAATATTTTAATTGCAAAATGAAAGAATGCAAAGGGGTATTTAACGATTTTTTTTCATATCAGGAAAACTCATGTAAGATGTTGTTTCCATCATATGAAACACAGGGGCGGGTAACATACTAAGTCTGGATTTAATTTATCACTATCCTAAGACGAAAATGCTATTTCGTGGTGGGTGAAAAAAAAAATTAACGTGTATTCCAAGCTCTTCAACAACCGACTCCGAGGTGTATTCTCACCTATTGTCATGTATACAAGACTTTAGATGGTCATTTAACAGTTTAGAATGGTGTAGAGATGCTTTGGTGCAAAATTCTATCATTGCTACCTCGTTGCAATGCCATTCAAGTACCGATGCTCCTTCGAAAAAAAAATTTGAACATGGGACTGACAATCATCTTGACAGAAAACACATCCCAGCAGCTGTACTTATTTCAGCAAAACTTTACGGACTGTAAGATTCATGTAGATCTATTTGCACTGGGTGCTGTGCTGTTTTTTTTTTAAATCAGTGTACGTACGTGAGACTAAAATAGTAAAATTGTGTAGAATAAATGTCATACAGCAATACACTGTGTTTTAGAATGTATGAACCTTAAGTCAACAAATGAATAAGACCAGAATCCTATGGTAAAAATACGAATATCAAGTAAAAAAAAATTAATTTTTATTACCTGTGAAGAGTTTGGTATTTCAACGTACTATTTAACACAGAAATGTAGTTTTGTTTGTTAATGTGAGCATGGAACATCTTATTTACTATTTATTCTTTCTATTTTTAACAAAAAAAAATTAAAAATAGATATTAGTTGACTCTCCGACAGGCTTTAGAAATCATGTCGTAAATTGACCTGAACCACGTGTTTGAAGTAAATTGTAAACACGTAGTAGACAAGCATGCTTTGGGACTCATTCATTCGACTGTTTCATTGTTTGCTGTGAGCACCTCTGTGCGCAATAACAACCATATAAGGTAGTTTCCTCGACCTGTTTAAAAAGTTGTCTCATTTTGACAACTATGGTCTAAATCATTCTAAACACTTATGCTCAAGTTATTACAATGTAACCACTTCAAACTAGGCAATTATCAGGTACTCAGGCCAAGTAGTCACAGGAAAAAAAAGTTAAACAATATATTTTTTTTTAAGTCTCAATTTTATTTTATATACAATGAAGCGCATTGAAGTGGTAAAATTTTCCGTTTGAATGGAACGTTTTGAGCTATCTTTAGAACGTTTATTGTCATCTTATGACACGCCCATTTCTTTAGAAATGGATAAATCGGTCAATTTGTTTATTCGAATACCTGTAGAACAGGTTTTCCATAAATATAATAGCCAATCAAATGGACGGTCTAGATAAACACCGAGTAAACACGTGTTCGACTGAAACATGTGTTGTGGTAACTTCAATAGACATAAGTTAAAAAAATATGTAAATATTCATTGCAATTTGAGTTTTACAGAAGCGGGGAGTCTCTAATTCTTTCTTCTTATTTTTTAAAAGCTCCATTTCGGTGTAACTCATGTTGCTTGTCACGAAGAGCGGGGTGTCCTTATATATATAAACATTACGACGAATATTTATTTTTCGTTTCTAAAGAAATGGGCGTGGTTCGTTCCTCAAACGAAAGAAATCATATTTTCCTCGACCTGTTTAAAAAGTTGTCTCATTTTGACGACTATGGTCTAAATCATTCTAAACACTTATGCTCAAGTTATTACAATGTAACCACTTCAAACTAGGCAATTATCAGGTACTCAGGCCAAGTAGTCACAGGAAAAAAAAGTTAAACAATATATTTTTTTTTTAAATCTCAATTTTATTTTATATAAGTTTTATCGCGGAGAAAATATAGCTTGCCTTTAAAATGATGTACTTATATCATTTTTCTTGTCATATCGAGAGAGTGACAACTTGGTCGAGACTCTAGTTTAAACTTCATTGTTTACCATTTTTTTCTGGAAGCCAACGGTAGAGTCCAGTTGTGTAGGCTAGCTTAGACAACATTATTAACAGACTTGAATGATATCAAAAGTACGTCAGATACAACGAAAATAAGACCTTATATTTTTAGGGGATCAATGTTAACTAAGACATACATACTCGTAAAAAGTGGGAAATGAGAAGTTGAATAAAAGATATTTTAGAAGGGAATTATGATTGATTGATTGATTGATTGATTGATTGGTATTGTTTTATTGTTTAAAGTCAAGTCAGCGATGGTCAAATGAGTAATGAAAACATAACAATTGAATAAAAACATACGTTTCACACTCTATAAAACTTCGAAAAAGTAAAGAATCGCAAAGGAATGTAAAATTACACATTCAACAAACGCTGGAATTTAAGGCTTAATTAGGATTTTTGTATGTCACGCTCGGCAGTCAATGATGAAATATTTTGTTAGAATGGCTATTACGAACTATTTTTCAGATCAACATGATCAAAAGTATTATATTTCTGTATAAACCGTTTATGGGTCATTTTCAAAAAATGTCCAAATTCCTGTTAAACAGGCTTTTTTGAAAATATTGCAATAAAATCACAATTTTTTTTACCTGAGGAATTTAACAACAATCAATAAGTGTAGAAAAAAAAATTAGTACGATTAAAAATTGACTTGAATACCGACAAAAGTCCTTCAACCTGCGTAAAATTAAAGAGAATTGCTTGTGATCTCGCCAGATGTATGACTTCAACTCTGATTATTGATGTATTAAATACCTTTATTGTATTGTACATGTTTGATACTGTGTAAATGCATGCTAAAATGTGATTGAAAAAGAGTAAGAATATGATTTTTTTAATGGTAAGTGTGTGTTATTTTTGCCGTGTCCTTGGAGTAACCAGGACCAAAAAGTTATCTGTAACAGTTATCTTTCCTAAAGAAACTCTTCACTATTAGCCTCCTTCTTTTGATCTTGTTCCCGCCAAAATATCATGAGACACTAAACACAGATCTTTTACACCTGCATAGGCACAATATGTGATTGAAGGCAAGTTTGAGTGCAATAGTAATTTATTTTTGTGTCCTAAGTGTTACTTAGATATTGTGTTGATAGATTAATTTACCATTTCTTTGATGCATTGAGCAAATTTATTACAAAATACCTATCATCTAGGAGCTATGCTTTATGTTCATGAGTCAGCTATTGCTTTTATACTTCCAATTATTTATATAATAATTCCCTGGTGTTACTGTCCATTTTGTTACTGCAAGAAAAGTTACTCCAAGGACGTATCTAATTACTCAATGGACAATTTACATAGAAATAATTAAAAAGAATGCAAGTTGGAGTCATATGTTTTATTTTCCTCCCTTATTTAAAACTAACCAGTAACTAATTTTCTTTAAAATGCCAAATTATTTACTAAATGTTTTTACCATTTGAAAATCCTATGATTTTGCAGTCTTGGTTATGCAAAGGCCAGAATTGGGTAACTCCGCGGACCAATTGAAAAAAAAAACCTTTAAATTGCCAATTTTAATATAAAATTTGTGTAAAGTTTTTTGCAATATAAAATAACAGAAATATTTTTATGAAATTGGCATTTATTTTTCATATTATGTTTCCATGAGCTATAAATTAATTCAATAAATAATTTGAGCAACACAAAGGACAAGGTTTGGTAACACAATGGACGTAAAAAGGATTAGATATTTATGTTATTAATATACTCTTGCATGCTCCTTTGTTTCTGTAGTAAAATATACAACTTTTATTCATTTTGAATAAATTGAAATATCAAAATACATTATGTAATACAATCATATCCCCTTTTATGCTCTTTAATAGTAACCTATGGTAACACCATAGACAAACTCAGTTACTCAAGGGACACAGCAAGAATTAAAGATAGAAAAATAATAAAACAAGCGTATTGCATATGGAGTGATAATTGTGTTCATTGTATAGCAGGACTTTTATTCATTTTGAATAAATTGAAATATCAAAATACATTATGTAATACAATCATATCCCCTTTTATGCTCTTTAATAGTAACCTATGGTAACACTATAGACAAACTCAGTTACTCAAGGGACACAGCAAGAATTAAAGATAGAAAAATAAAAAAAGCGTATTGCATATGGAGTGGTAATTGTGTTCATTGTATAGCAGAAAACAAATGTGGTGGGATATTGCAATTCAAGTGATAACCATTTCTTTCTTTTTAATATCTTCATTCAAAATATCTATTTGGTATTGCAAATTCTCAAGCAAATGCATATTTGTATCATAAATGAAATCTGTTTGACACACATTGTCTTCTAACATGCTTGCGCTTGTACAAGTCTGAACTTCTTTTCCACATGTAGAAATTGGCACCATTTGAACAGCAGCGTCCAAAGAAGAAGTAGATGGTGTTAGAGTTGGACACACTATATCTGTCTGGACTTCGATGTTGACATGGTGAGACGATTCGTCGTTGAAGGGAAAATTTGATTTCTTTCCTTGTGACCCTCCCTGTTCTGACTCTTCTGATTTTCTCTAAAAAGTTTATACCTTCATAAAATATCCCAGTTAACAGTTTAATTTTGCTCATGAAAGAACAATGTTGAGATGAGCACCCCATGTGCCTAATATGCGTTAACCTATAGAACTGTACAAAATTATATGAAGTTCATTTACATGGAGCATTTTCCCGGGTTTGGGGGATAGTGTGCAATTTCTTTTGTCCTGAACATTTTTGGTGAAGTTTAATCATTTGAATTAAATTTTATCCAATGTTAATTTAAAAAAAAAATCTGTAAATGTATATTTAACAAACAAACAAAAAAAAAATAGGATGTGTGTAAGCATGGGTTAAATCAATCAAATAATATCCAGATTTTTATTGTATTCCATGAATAAAAAACCTCAGTTTATAGAATATAATGTCATTGTGACCACCTTTTTTACTTTTTGATTCAACATATATTTTGGGTTTCCACTCTGTTTTTTTGCTATTTTTTTACTTACTTGAAAAAGTTGAGGGGGGGGGGGGGGGGGGGGGGGGTATTTTTTTATGCCCACTTCCTTCAGTACCACTCTTTTTGGTATTCAACACTACATTTTCCTGGTATCAATTTACTGTAGTATAAAGTGGGGGGAGGGGGAGGGCAGGCAGCCTTGCAATGAAGATTTTCAATAGTAAAAGTAATGTTGGGGAAAAAAGTGAGGGGGCCTTGCAGGCCCCCCTGTTGCTACGTGCATGCATTTGTATTATATGACTTACTTTGCGTGACGACCTTGCCAAAAACGCACAGCACCCAGTGCAAATAGATCTACGTGAATCTCGCAGTCCGTAAAGTTTTGCTGAATTAAGTACAGCTGCTGGGATGTGTTTTCTGTCAAGCAGATTGTCTGTCCCATGTTCAAAATGTTTTTCGAAGGAACATCGGCGCTTGAATGGCATTGCAACAAGTAGCAATAATAGAATTTTGCACCAAAGCATTTCTACACCATTCTAAACTGTATACATGACAATAGTGAGTACACCTCGATTCGGTTGTTTAAGAGCATGGAATACACGTGAAATTTTTATTCATTGATACACAGCTGATACAATAAGCACATGAATACAATCAATTGTCAACAAATAGACTTATTCAATGGAGTGGAGAAAGCCCCAGTATTACCGTTATTAATGAATTGTTTGTAAATGTGAGCATGGAATGAGTAGATAATAATGTAAACTTTGTGTAAAGCATGAAAAATGCTTGAAAAAATGCATCATGTCTTTCCGACAGAGATTTGAAAACACTGGCATTTTACAAACGTAGTATGTTTTGTAGTAACCCTACTCATTCAGCGGATTGGTCGATTTGTCAGTCACGTGGGTATCTCATTGAATGCCATTTAAGCGCCGATGCTCATTCGAAAAACATTTTGAACATGGGACACACGATCTGCTCGACAGAAAACACATCCCAGCAGCTGTACTTAATACAGCAAAACTTTACGGGCTGCGGGATTCACGCAGATCTATTTGCACTGGGTGCTGTGCGTTTTTGGCCAGGTCGTCACGCAAAGTAAGTAATCTAATACAAATGCATGCACGTATAGCAACAGGGGGACCTGCTAGTCCCCCTCACTTTTTTCCCCAACATTACTTTTACTATTGAAAATCTTCATTGCAAGGCTGCCTGTCCTCCCCCCTCCCCCACTTTATACTCCAGGAAAATGTAGTGTTGAATACCAAAAAGAATGGTACTGAAGGAAATGGGCATAAAAAATACACCCCCACCTACGAAATAGGATTTTCGAGTTCGGGCAATTTTCCTTTTTTTCAAACTAGTCAACTGAAAATCTTCATTGCAAGGCTGCCTGTCCTCCCCCTCCCCCACTTTATACTACAGTAGATTGACACCAGGAAAATGTAGTGTTGAATACCAAAAAGAGTGGTACTGAAGGAAATGGGCATAAAAAAATACACCCCACCTACGAAATAGGATTTTCGAGTTCGGTCAATTTTCCTTTTTTTTCAAACTAGTCAACTTTTTCAAGTTCGTAAAAAAATATTTCTCTGGGAAAACGATGCTACGTGACTGAAATATAATGATTGCTGAATTGGATATACATTTACCTTACTGAGGTAGCATGACTTGTTTTTGTAAACAATTTTCATTGCATATGAGATGCACATCGTTTTTTTTTCTTCCAAAACTAGAGGTACTGTGAGCAAGCCCTCCTTGTCTCCCATACAGTTATAATGACATAGTAGAAAACCAAAATATATGTTGAATCAAAAAGTAAAAAAGGTGGTCACAATGACGTTATATTCTATACACTGATATTTTTTTATTCATAGTTTACAATAGAAATCTGGATATAATTTGATTGACTAAATCCATGCGTACACACTTCCTATATATATATATATATTTTTTTTTTGTTACATATACATTTACAGATTTTTTTTAACATTAACATTGGGCATTCATTCAATTTGATAAAATTTAATTCAAATGATTTAACGTCACCAAAAAATGTTCAGGACAAAAGAAATTGCACACTACCCCCCCCCCCCCCAA
>PRKT01000088.1:305882-381415 GCA_003671525.1 Saccostrea glomerata | reverse complement strand
GGGGGGGGGGGGGGGGGGTAGTGTGCAATTTCTTTTGTCCTGAACATTTTTTGGTGACGTTAAATCATTTGAATTAAATTTTATCAAATTGAATGAATGTCCAATGTTAATGTAAAAAAAAATCTGTAAATGTATATGTAACAAACAAACAAACAAAAAAATATAGAGAAAATGTGTACGCATGGATTGAGTCAATCAAATTATATCCAGATTTCTATTGTAAACTATGAATAAAAAAATCTCAGTGTATAGAATATAACGTCATTGTGACCACCTTTTTTACTTTTTGATTCAACATATATTTTGGGTTTCCACTCTGTCATTATAACTGTATGGGAGACAAGGAGGGGGTATCATTTAGTGCTTGCTCACAGTACCTCTAGTTTTGGAAGAAAAAAAAACGATGTGCATCTCATATGCAATGAAAATTGTTTACAAAAACAAGTCATGCTACCTCAGTAAGGTAAATGTATATCCAATTAAGCAAACATTATATTTCAGCCACGTAGCATCGTTTTTGAAAAGGATGGGGGGGGGGGCGGGAGCCAGAGAAATATTATTTTACTAACTTGAAAAAGTTGACTAGTTTGAAAAAAAGGAAAATTGCCCGAACTCGAAAATCCTATTTCGTAGGTGGGGGTGTATTTTTTATGCCCATTTCCTTCAGTACCATTCTTTTTGGTATTCAACACTACATTTTCCTGGAGTATAAAGTGGGGGAGGGGGGAGGACAGGCAGCCTTGCAATGAAGATTTTCAATAGTAAAAGTAATGTTGGGGAAAAAAGTGAGGGGGACTAGCAGGTCCCCCTGTTGCTATACGTGCATGCATTTGTATTAGATTACTTACTTTGCGTGACGACCTGGCCAAAAACGCACAGCACCCAGTGCAAATAGATCTGCGTGAATCCCGCAGCCCGTAAAGTTTTGCTGTATTAAGTACAGCTGCTGGGATGTGTTTTCTGTCGAGCAGATCGTGTGTCCCATGTTCAAAATGTTTTTCGAATGAGCATCGGCGCTTAAATGGCATTGCAACAAGTAGCAACAATAGGATTTTGCACCAAAGCATTTCTACACCATTCTAAACTGTATACATGACAATAGTGAGTACACCTCGGAGTCGGTTGTTTAAGAGCATGGAATACACGTGATTTTTTTTATTCATTGATACACAGTTGATACAATAAGCACATGAATACAATCAATTGTCAACAAATAGACTTATGCTCTGATGTTTTGGAGGTCCGTGTTTGCTCTGCTCCTATTTTGTATTGTTTTATTGACTTTGATATTGAAAACTCTTTGTTATCTCCATATCCTTCATCGAAATTACAATAAGTGTATTTTACTATCATTATTGGATAAATTAAGACGCAATCTACCAAACAACAAAATACAAAAAATACCTACCTCCCCCTACAGCCGTGAAGATGAGGAGGTAACTGAAGCGCCAACTACCAAACAACAAAACACAGAAAATACCAACCTTCTCCTGAGGAGATGAGGAGGGATACAGCAACGATTAACTGAAGCGCCACCTACCAAACAACAAAACACAAAAAATATCTACCTCCTCCTACAGCCGAGGAGATGAGGAGGGATAGAACATCGATTACCTGAAGCGCCACCTAGTGCAAACAACAAATCAGAAAATACCTACCTCCTCCTACAGCTGAGGCGATGAAGAGGGATACAGCAATGATTAACTGAAGCGCCACCTACCCAACAACAAAACACAAAAATACCTACCTCCTCCTACAGCTAAGGAGATGAGGAGGGACACAGCAACGATTAACTGAAACGCCACCTAGAGCCAAACAACAAATCAGAAAATACCTACCTCCTCCTACAGCTGAGGAGATGAAGAGGGATACAACGACGATTAGCTGAAGCGCCATCTACTGAACAAGGAAAAAAGAGGGAAAGGATTACATCAAACATTAATCTAGATTGAAAATTACCGATTTTTTTGATTGCAATGAAATTTACGTTTAATTGTAAGGAAATTTCATACCTTAATTAACTCCTCCAAAGACTTCGAGAAGAAATTAGAACACAGCGGTGTATTCGCACTCCTGTACTAATGTGGCATGACGAAAGAATGTATCACAGTATCAGTTCAAATAACTGTGGTCTTTGTCAAAAGATATTTGATAGATATAAGTAAAATATAATAATGGTCGTGTGTCTGGTGATTAAAGGCCTTTTTCCTTAGTGTCAATATTTACAAGAATTAAAGACTAGAACTGTACTTTGTGTTAAATTCATTTTTAAAAGAATTAAAACACTTTAATTTAAATAAGATTAATATTAAATCACCAGTAAATGCCTTAAAAAGTTTGTCGAATAAAATTTAATTATTGCTTTAGATATGCACATCTGTGCAAGCAATGAAGCACATTTCGTTTTTTTTATTGTGTTTAATGAATTGAAACTTACGTGTTGTTTATATAAAGGCTTTGTCATTTGGAGAAGCCATTAATTTTTTCTGAACCCTAAGTTTAAGCGCACTAATCTAAGAAATCCTTAGTTTAAATATGTATGTTTTGACTGATCCTAAACAATTCCACTTGTTTCATAATTCTCATAAAGTTCACAGACGTAATGTACAGGAAGCTTTCTCTGACATAACAGGTTAGTTGGTGTCGGGGTAAGTCGGTTTTTGAAATATTATGTGATTTCTTAAATTTCTTGAAGTAGGGTAACTTTGTCTGTCTGTCTGTGCAATCATGTTAGGGCTATGCCTTTGTAATGAGGAAGCTCTTATTTAGATTAAGAGTATGTGACCTGAAGGCTTGTCATGACCTTGACCCAAGACCACTCTGACAAGTTCAAGGACACTGACAGAAAAATTGTAAAATCCCTGATGGATTTTGTCTCTGTAAAGGAGATTCATTTGTGTTTATTACATGAAAAAAGATCTGAAAAAAAGCAGAAAATTTGTCATTACCTTTACTGAATTTCATTCTGTTAAGTCTAGAGTCAAAGAAATTATAGGATTTTTGCACAGTTTATAATTTCCCTTTAGAGAAACTTTAGCAATTCATATTGCATTGACTTGAAGGAAATGTCAAGATGTTGAACCAGTTTCATTTGATCAAGATTTAAATCGCTCAATAAAAATGTTTAATTCTTGTGTTGGGCATATCTTATGATGAAAAACATTAGTGGCTTATGTTGCATATGATCTAGGGGGTATTTATTGACCACGACTCAGGGTTTTTCTAGCAAGTTCAAGATCCCTGGAAACATAGTGGTTTATCTGTGTCCTACCTAGAACTTTCAAAGGGAAGCTAATTGGAAGTTGACACTAAGAGTGCTTATGACTAAAGGCTGTGATGTTGTTTTTAAATCAGCGTCACCTTGGAAAATTCAAGATCATGTTTATAAAATCATTATTTTGTGAGTTTGCACACAGAATTTTTAGTGGCTTTCACATTTGGTTCGTAAATTATGTGTTACAGAGATAGCTGATGTTATTCACAATTTCATTAAGAAATGACGCATATTTCAACTTATGTTATACCATATAACATAACTTGGGACAGTTTATACTTTACAAACCACAAAGCAGTTTATGAAAAGCATAAACTGCCCAATGTTATGTTATATTGTATAACATAAGTAGAAATAAGCTTCATTCCTTATAATTTAATTTCGTTGTAGACAATGAGACAATTTTAGGCTTCATATTGAGCGAGATCACAAACTCAGATATTCTGAATGCAATTCTGCCAGTATTAATCGTATATTCTTTCCTGTTAAGAGTGCAGTAAGCAGTATGCTTATCATAGTCACGCTTTGAGCCCTGTGAACAATAGCTATTAATCCACAGTTCTTTTGTAGTCGTCGATGATGACATGTTTTATCCTATGCATTTTTCAAACAATCATGTAGGTGCAATACATAAACATGTAATGTTATTAGTTCATAGTAGCATTTTCTGTCTATGGAATGTTATTTTGAAGCTTATGGTGTTGTGGTATGACAATTTGGCTTCATTTACGTAACAGTTTATTATCACAAGGCTTTAATTTTAAAAATAATTAATTTTTAAATTTTTAAATGTAAAATATAATAGTTTAACTAGCAATATCCCAAATCTTGTTGAAACACATCTAAGACATTTGATTTCAACAACATGTACGATGGAGAGGGGAAAGAGTATTCTATGAATTGTTGTTTGTAATATCTATACTGAGAAGGTATAAATGGATATTTCTTATGTATTATTAAGCAGTGATAGTTTCTTTGAAAATTTTGAGTTTAAAATCTTTAAAATGTCCCATAAATAGAACAGGAGGGAACGAAAAAGAATGTATAACGGTTACATGCAAGTTTTAGACAAGATATTACAATTGGTGTAATTCTTACAGAGCTTCAATCTAATCTGTATTCAGTATGTGATGTGTGACTGTGATATATGTAAAGACTGCTGTATAGTTTTAACATTTTATTTGTATACAAGTAAAATATATATATTACAATCTGACTGTGTTTGTATTGTCTGGTTGAGGTCTTTCTATAAACAGGACCAATGGATGTTGCTATATATATTCATCTGTGTTTGGATGTAGTAAATTCTTTTTAATGAATTTGAGGGTGCATTTAAATAAATTTAATGTGTTAAGATAATCTGAATTTGATTTAGTGAATCCCAAAATCTGTTATAACAGATTTGATTCCTGATAATAAATTCAAAAAATGAAACAAAGTACCGTGGTAAATCAAAATAGACAATTCATAGGTTGAATTCAAACTTATTCTTGATAGGTTCTAAATGGGCTTTATATATTTTATAGATTCTAAAGAATTTCTGCTTTTTTTTCAAATAAGACTTGCTGGTTATATTTGTGTTTGTTCATTCTCTGTACTAAATGATGCACTTATTTTTTCCATTCTAAAAACAGATTCAGATTTTCCCTTTCATACATGTACTTACCTACAAAGTCTGGCATAATCTTCCACAAATGTCTGGTACAATCTTCAACAGAATTCATAAAAGAAAATCGAATGTACAAAAAATATTGGCATCTACGTGTGTAAAAGCTGAACACGATTCATAAAAGGAATTTTTCCGCCATATTCGATCAGTCTCTCGCTACATGTATATAAGGGACCCTATATAAAGCCATTCACTTAGTCAATTCAGTGTAATCAATCTTTAGAAATATATGTTCATTCAAGGTATTCAATAAAACTATAACCAATCAAAGTGACGATCTACATAAATGGCATATAAACACGTGTTCGATTGATAATCCAAAAAACATGGTAAATTCACTATCATGAACATTATTCATTGCAAATCCCACTATGTTTTTTTATACAAACGGGGAATCCAACTCTCCCTCACTTAACTTTTTTAAAATTCTCCATTTCGGTGAACATCAAGTTGCCAGTCACAAAGAGTTGAGTGTCCTTAAGCATATGACGAATATTTCTTTCTCGTTTCTTAAGAAGTGGGCTTGCCATTATTCGACAATTCAACGCCGATACCTGACAATAAAACAGCCAGGAGTAATGAATGCCAAGAGTTTACCCCGGTGCTCAGATATATGGTAGCAGATTCACGGTTTATTTTATAAAAACTGACATATAGGCTATAAAAAAGGAAAGTCAAATGGTAAGATTCTTATTGGGTTGATAGAATAACCGAATCTACTCGGACCTTCCCCTCAAATACAGGAAACTGACATTTATAAGGAGGTATTATTGAAGAAATATAGAATTAGAGCCTGTTGGGAATTTGCATAAAAATCTAACTTTCGTTTCCATAATTAGAAAAGGGATTTTCCGATTTTTCACAATAGTTTCTTTTCTCATACAGGAGAAAGAAACGCATAGTAAACTTTTGAAGTAGATTAGATTTGTTTTTCTGTCAGTGTCCTTGAACTTGTCAGAGTGGTCTTGGGTCAAGGTCATGACAAGCCTTCAGGTCACATACTCTTAATCTAAATAAGAGCTTCCTCATTACAAAGGCATAGCCCTAACATGATTGCACAGACAGACAGACAAAGTTACCCTACATACTCCCAAGACTTCCTTTGCAGTAGGTTTGACAAGAATTTCAAGCAGAAAAGTACATAAATTAATTTGCTATCACATGCCAGCAATGACACCCCTACTGTAAAACTGAGGTATTGATAGATTTGTAGAAAGACAGGTGACTTAATCAAGGACATCCTAACCATGCTAAGTCTCAGGTAAATAATACCACTACACCTACCCCGATTCTTGAGTGGGCTCATTAGAGGAGGGTCCTCCTTCCATGAATGGGAGGGACACTGCTTGATCCTTCCCTGAGTATCTCGTCTTCAGTCTCAATAGTCCCTCACAAAACTTCTGTCCCATCTCCTCCAACATAAAGGTAGAAATATGCTGGTCCTGTAAAGGTCATATGTCATAATATACAGACACTGGTACTCTAAATTAATACTAAAACTATTTGTTGCTAACCATTCTTCTACAAACATAGCTGTCTGTTTTTCATAGTGAACATCTTATCAGATAAGTTGCCCTTTTCCATTTCTAGCATTATATCACTCTCTCACATCAATTCACTGTTAGTGATCTTACTGAAGAATAGAAAACTACATCAAAGAAATATGATAATGGAAATGACATTATCGCAACATTGAAATATAACTAATTAGATTCCGACCTTGAATTTTCCATCCTTGTCAATGCCACAGTATGAGCTTTCCATAGTATAACTGCGTATAACACCAATCTGTCGCCACACCACCACACGAGCGGTGGTTTCCTTTGCTTTCTCTACTACAAAGCTACAATTCTGCCATGAAAACACAGGTGAGGTCAGATGAAGGATTCTGGGTAATGTCTGGAAAAAAAGAAAACTTTTCAGTAAACAATAAACCTCAACAACTTCATGACTTGACACATTTATAGATCATTATCATTTTCAAGATTAACACTAAAGTTATGTTGACTGAATTCACTCCATAAGCAGGGTCAATCAATTTTGTGCCTATAGTAACTACAGTATATAAAAATGAACTAATTAACACACAGAGAGAAAAAACTGTAATATCCAAAAATTTACACACATTTCACAACACAAGCAATGGACAAGAACTGATCACAACCGTTAACCAAAAACCTTGAGTGACCTAAAAATATGTCATGAAGTTTACCTTGAATGAATTATCCTCTGTCTTATTCCCTGTGCATGCTGGATTTTTGGTGTCATTCTGTATGTAGGACAGGGTGGGACAGCAGCCATAAATAAAAATGTTCTTTCTTCTGGAATGACCATGGTAGTCACAGAAAACCTGAAAAACGGAGGCCAGATGCAGAAGGCAGACAAACTACATGTTGAAATATTTCAATGGGATTTTTTTTCCTTTTATCTAAACTAATGGTAAGCTACATATAGTTATTTTCTACGAATGCTTGATGTTGAATTTTCATCAGAGTTCACTTGTTTTACATGCTTACCATAGGAACTTTTCCTATCATTTGCATATACTGCAGTAGTCCTTTAGCATGGTAGATGGTGGGGTGGAGTTTAGGACAAGGGTTGTCCCATCTTCTGTTCAGATCTTCTGCTGCAGTTGAACATCTGTGACTGTAATATACAGGTAATAACAAAATGTTAGTGACTCTTTAGCAATCAGTTTCTCTCTTTAAATTACAGACAAAACATTAGAGCACAAAGTCAATTTACCATCCATTGATGACACCATCAGGATTTAGCATGGGGACAATCTTAAAGATGTAGGTCTCCCTCAGTAACTGGGCTGCAGGTCTCTTGCTCAACAAGAAATCTATTGTGCCTAAAAAACCAGAATCCATATGAAATATATTATGCATTTTGTTTAATTTCATATAGATATACAGGTGCTCTGCAGGTTAATACATGTATGTCCCAAGTTACCTTTCATGACCCAGCTAGAGTTACTTTCTCCTGGATGAACTCTTCCTGATAGAAATATGTATGGTCTACTTCCTGTGAAAAAAAGTAAATACAAATATTAACTTATGTTATATATCTATAACATGTAATGCTATTACAAATATGTCATCAAATAGTGGATGTTTATGAAGTTCTGACAGAAATTCTCTTTTTTTAATATGTGATCCTTCAACAGTCTTGCTCAGCTGTTTGGCCTGTAGTATGAGTGACATCAACTGGACTGTTATACTTACTGGGGTCATCCAAAAACCCCAAAACAAGTGATCTGCACTAGACCAATATACTAACTGAGGTTATCTACAAGTACTTGCTCAGTGACTTGTGCTGGGCTGTTATACTTACTGAGGTCATCTACAAAGTCTTTGCTCCGTGACTTGGGCTGTTATACTTACTAAGGTCATCCACAAAGTCCTTGCTCAGTGACTTGGGCTGTCATACTTACTGAGGTCATCCACAAAGTCCTTGCTCAGTGACTTAGGCTGGGCTGTGATGGTGAGGACAGGGACCCCGTTACCAGTGATTGTGTTACAGAGGGTCTGTTTCCGGAAGAAGATCTGAGTATGGTCTAGATACTGCTCCCACAGGTTCAGATGGGTCTGTAGAGTGGTAAATGTGTAAGGATAGTGGTATGCTAGGTAACAGATGTCTTTGTCATGTTTGAAGGTCACAGTGAAGGTGGCAGTATAGTAAGTCTTTCCCTTAACTCCTCCTGTTGCCTGGGCACTGCGAGTGAAGTGATTTTTATAGTAACAGATGGTGGAGCCTTTCCTAAACCAATATGGCTTTCCATCCATGGCTTCAGTCACAGAAAACATCACCGGTTTCATTCCTACAGATAAAAGAGTCAAAATTAACTTTTTATTTTTTAAATTGTAGAAATCATTATTACAATTTTTTTCCTTCTTTGTAAAATTAATTGTACATGCAAACTATTTTTTTCCCCACAAAATGAAGTTCCTCAAGAAAAATTTGAAATATAGCAGGTAGACCTTTTAATATCATGAATTTAGTTGTCTGTTATCATTTTTTCAGTTTGAGAGTTGAGTAACAAAATTTTATTCCATCATTTTTCATAATAAATCTTCAAAGTATCCATGAGAGAATGTGAAACCTACCAAAGTTAAACTGGCTGTTGAGTTTCTCACAGTTGACAATGTTAAATCTATAAGGCACATCAGCAATCATATTGCTGACCTCGAAATAGAACCACTGGTGGTGGTGATTGGTGTTCACATCTGGATTCAGAATAAGGTCATACTCAAACTCTCGAACCTATAAATAGATGTAAAAGTAAGGTCAAACTCAAACTCTTGAACTTATAAATAGATATAGGAATATGGTCAAACTGAAACTGTCATTGCAGTAATACAGCCAGGTTTACTGACAGTACCTTGTGTTCTTACCCAGATGGCCTTCCTGAGATTGCCACTCTCAAACTGTGAATTAAATCGTAATGAAGCAGATCCACCAGCCTCAAGTCGACTTCCTATCCTGTTGATAAAAAACATGTAACCTACATTTTAGGTAAAAAAAAATTATGCAGTGTTTACTGTAGATGCCTTATTTTTTGTAAGTACTTATTATTGCGAAATAGCCTTTAAGCAAAAACAATAATTTGCCAGTTGAAAGTCAAATGAGATTTACATGGATTTCAGTGCCATAGAATAATGAGAAATGGTAATTTTATGCTCTAGTGGTGAACCAAGAATAAGCCATGAAAGCCAAGAGCTTATTCCTAATGGGGTCCTTATACTTATATATACATGTAGTATTTAAAACATTTTTAACTTCTGCTGGTTAGATGTTCAAATCTTTGACTCCATTAAAATTAAATGATTCAGATTGTTGCTTAACTACTGTTACAAAAAAATCTGCATTTGATGGTGATCTAGTACAATAACTACTAGAATTAAGAGTGTTACCTCATCTGGTCCCTGTTACTGAGGTTAGAGTTAGACGGGGAGTAGGCACTAGAGGCCCGGGCTACCACGGTATCCACATCATACACCACACGGTCTATAACATGCTCAGGGTGGATCATTCTGTCTATGTCCTCAAACACCTTCATCCTACATTAAAAATTTTTTTTTACAAAAACTGTATTGAAAATCTTATCATTACAATTCATAGAATACTGATTAATTATTTTCTTTATAGAGTTGAAGAGCATATACGAACCTCTGAACTCCAAATTTTCTGTGATACAGTCCCTCTAGACTAGGTGGGGATTTCCCTCCCACTAAGTCTGGATATGCCAGCTTCTCAAACCTGAAGACACTCTTGGTGGCACCGGCCAGTTCCTGAAATACAATGGGGCTGTGAAGGCACTGATCCATATCCTCCTCATCACTGCTGTACCCCTCCCGATCAAGGTCAAACTCCTTACTGGAGGAGGGGAACGGGGTGATACACAATGCATTACAGAACTCAGTCTCTGCTTCATTCAGCCTCACTCCCGTACTGGCTGGAGATGACAGGGAGGAGGAACTCTTCTTCTTCTTATCCTTTGCCATTTTCTTACTTCCTTTCTGCTTTCGGAGCGAGGAGGAGGAACTGTTTGATTTTTGCAGCAGTTGTTTGGGTTTGGCACTGGGCGGGGCTTTGGCTGGTTGTGATAAGGGTCCGTCCAATGAGAACACACTGGTTCCGGTTTTAAGGTTGATGGCAGTGGCGGAGTCACATCGCGTAGCACCGTAAGACTCGTAGTCTGGTGTGTCATAGTGTAAGGAGCTGTAGCCACTACTTTTAGAGCTGGAGTAACTGGAGGCTGTTGGCATTCTGACAGCAGGTTGTCTGGGCTCAGGCTCAGGAGGAACAGTTCCGTAGGAATCTATGTTACCAGTGGGGATATAAATAGAAGCTGATGGCTCATCATCGTCCTGGGGCTGAAATTTATATTTACTTTATAAATCAGAGTACAGTTCACTGAGCTGGTAAGAGTAAACCTCAAGGAATATTGCAATTTATGATCAGAGATTGAATCGAATTTAAACGGATAATAAAGTATTATGGAATACTGAAACAATCAAACTAACCTCAATTTCAAACAGTTCTGGGAAGAAATTGTCATACATTCTTAGGTCTTCTGGAGTTCTTTTGTATGGTTCTGGTGCTTCACTGGCATCATCCTCAGCCTAGAGATGAAATATTCATAAATAGTAACAAAAAACCACACTGACATACTTGGAAATATGTTTTTTCCAAGATCTGTGGGAAATGAACTAGCGGTACTTAAGTAATTTACAACATTTTAGCTGTATTCCTACCTCTTCTGAATGGTCCTCTGTTTTGAACCTTTCATCATCAGAATCAATGTCGTCATCCTCCTCTAGCGAGCTGTTATCACTGTCCGGAGAGTTACCATTAAAACCATTGTCATTCAACCCATCTACAGATAACAAGACTTGTCAGATAACAAGACTCAGGGATACAATCTACCTGGTATGCAAAATGGTAAAAAGTATTTATCATATCATTATAAAGCTACTTTTTATACACTGTACTATACATAATTATTTGTTCATGAGAACTTAATTTTTCGCATAATTATGCAAGAAAGTTTGTTCACAAATAAATCATGACTATATGTATATATTTTACATCATAAAATTATATTTGTATCAATTTTGTAATTGTAACAATAATCAAACTTGATGAAAATTTTGCTTTGGTTAAAAATACTTCAATACATGTATTAACTATCTAGAAAAATAAGGCAACTGTAAAACATAAGAATATGACATTCTTTGATTGGTATGTTAAATCCCTCCCAATTCAAACCTACCTTGTCCTGTTGGATACAGGTCAGACTCGGGTAGTTCCTGGCAGTATGGACTCTGTAGATTGTCCAGCGGCAGTTTGTTTCTTGGACAGCACTTCCTCATGATAACGCTAGCCAGAAGAATCAAGCTCTCCATCTCCCGACAATCTATCACCTCCAGGGCGCTGTCGTACAGGATCTGGATCCCGTTAGCATCAGCCAGCGCCTTCCTCCCAGAACCTACAGGAGGGAGCAATAACTCACTCAGGGTTTATAGTGTTTTTTTTAAAACCTATCTTATTCCACATATTCTCTAAGCTTAATTTAAGAGACTCAGTAAATTTTAGCTTTCTGACCAATATGGATTTGGGAAGAAAGGAAATCATATTCTACCTTAATACTACAGTGTACTTGAATGAAACTACCCCTACACTTCTCAACTGAAATTCTTCATTTTCACTACCGACCCCATTACCAACTTAAAACTGCTGACAACTACTGTTTAGTAAATATCCTCTTCCTGCTATAACCAATGTTTTTGTAAACTACCTCAGTAAATACTTTACAGTCCCTAGAATAATTGCAATACATTCTCTCATCAGTCACTTTCAAATGTACATTTACAGTTTTCAGGATAAGAGATGGATAGGGGTTTTGGAATTTATAGATAGACATTGGACATTGAGTGTTCTTTTTACATTGAATTATATTCATAAGCTCGAGTGAGCTCTAATGCATTTATGAATTGATATTGATCAATTCTTTTATAAGATCTTGGACAATTTTTTGCTAAGTCAGATTGAATTGAGATGCTTAAATTTGTAATGGACATTTTAAAGATAGTGATTTTCAGAAAGTGTATGCATTACATGTACATGCCTTTATTCTGGCTCAAAATAAAAGCAACTTATATAACTATTCAACACACTTCCAAAATAATAATACAAGTGAAAAGAAATTGTAAACACATTTCACTGAGCGAATAATCAAAACAAAAGCCAGTGCTTAGAGACTTATGAAGATCGGGGACATTTTTCAGGATGTTTAGCTTTCAGTGACTTACAGAGATTGGTGACATTTTTCAAGATGTTTAGCTTTCAGTGACTTACGGAGATTGGTGACATTTTTCAGGATGTTTAAGATAGCCTAAGTGACATACGGAGATTAATGACATTTTTCAGGATGTTTAGGATAGCTTTCAGTGACATACGGAGATTTGTGACATTTTTCAGGATGTTTAGGATAGCTTTCAGTGACATACAGAGATTGGTGACATTTTCAGGATGTTTAGGATAGCTTTCAGTGACATACGGAGATTGGTGACATTTTTCAGGATTGTCAGGATAGCTTTCAGTGACTTAGGGAGATTGGTGACATTTTTTAGGATGTTTAGGACAACTTTCTGTGACTTACGGAGATTGGTGACATTTTTCAGGATGTTTAGGATGGCTTTCCTGAGACTGACATGTCTGTGCTTGGTGTCCAGCTGGTGCCATTCATGGTACAGTGCCAATAGATGTGGGACGTGCTCCCCACCTATCGTTCTTGCTGCATTGTTCCCTGATAAAATACGTCTCTTTATCTTAACATTGCCAAGGTACAGATGCTTCACAATATAGCATACAACAATTACACAATACTGTATAGCTGACAGATTTAGAAAAGATTAACTGACAGTAAAAACATGCATAGCTTTTTTTCAAAAATAGTTTGCAGAAAAATGAACCACCAACATTCAGCAATAACATGTACGTGAAGTACAACTTTGATTTTTATACAACAGACTGAGTACAGTGAGCTGAGTACAGTGAGAGATGAGGGTGTGTGTTTACTTGACTTGGTGAGGTTTGTCAGGATGTCCAGCGCCAGCTTCAGAATCGCTGTGTGTTTCCTCCCACACTGCTGGATAACGCGGAACATGGGAGGTATGGAGTTCTGTTTACCCAGGTACGAGGCATTCACACCTGTCACAAAAACAGATTATATAAGTCTTAAAAATAAAAGAAGTTTTAATCAAATTCATAAAGGTATCGAAATACATGTATAAACTTTAACCATTTCCTTATTCCTTGAAAATAACAAGCTTTATAAGCACAGGTTCCTAAGAGGAAAGTGATATAACAGCCAGACTTACTGTTGTTTGTGTAGGCTTTGAACACCTGTAGTAATGACTGAAGATTCTTAAAGTTGTACAGATTATTCTTGATCAAATTCAGAGTGATTAACAGGACCAAGTTTAGTCTGGCTTTGGTTGCAAATTTACGGTCTGAAATAAAAGAGATTGAAAAGATAATCACTTAAAAATTTGTTTTTAAAAAAAACTCAAAATTACAGACAAATAAGAATTAATTAACACTGCTTTTAGAAGTTCTTATATTCACCTTTCTGGGAGAGTTTTCCTAGTATGTAGTGAGCCAGCATCATGGTTTCGTCGGTGGACATTTGGTCCTCAGCCTCTCTATAGACCAGCTGGAATAAAATGTTGGTGGCATTGGCACTCACTAGCACGCTGGCTCGTTTACCAACCTCTGTGAAAACAATGAAAGGCCATTAAACGGCATTAAAGCAAAAGAACAGCTTGTGTTTAATATTATCTTTATACAAAGATGTAGTTTGTGATATATACAGCTCATACAGGAATTGGTCTGATATGTCTCTTAAAATGAATAATGTGGTCGTGCATCACTTTTCCTATTCTTAACCATTTATTTCTTAATTATCTGAAGTGTTTTATTAATTATTTTCTTTGGTTTAACATTCTAAAATTCACCTGGGTAATGTGATTGACCATATTTCTTCCATTTAAGAATATACATTGTATATCTTTATTTACTCACGAGTTTTCCCTACAATTTCTGCTAAAATCTGTATTGTGTTCAAAAGTACAGCTCTGTCACTTGTGTTCTATAGATATAAAAAATACAAGATATATCTATATTCATTTACTGTCTGTATTTTCAGAACAAGTTAGATTTAACAAGGCTTGTTTACACAAGAGATTACAAGTAATCTAGCAGTGAATATACATTACTTTGAAGTAATCGTTAAACAAACATAAAAGCCTGAAACTGATCCTGATATTTACCTTTAAAGTAGCCAGAATAAGATCGATCCATCCCGAGTTCTTAATGACTGTGTCCCTGTGAGCTTTGTCTGTAGGAAATGCATTCCTCTCGTTAAATCAAACGTTACAGAAACATGGCAATCAAGCATCTGATTAAGTGATCGTTTTAGTCCAAATTTAATAAGTGTCAGAAATTGTTGTTAGTTCACCCTCTAGAAATCCATACAGACTATTACATTACCAAAACCATGCTCATATTATTATTAAAATTTCAAAGTCAATCAAATGGCTCCATGCATGTCTACTAGCTTTTCTTTTTTAATAATTCAAAGGAATTAAAGCATTCACCAAACAATGCCCAAAACATTATAACACCTGATACGTGTAATGCAATTTTTATATGATATTTAATTTTTGGCCTGTAAGATTTGTCAGAAGTTTGTCTAATTGACACATGTAATGATAAAATGATGAAGTCACCTCTCTTGTCAATCAATTACTTTAATACAAGCATCCAAATCTTTACTTACCAGGACTCTGTACATTACCAGAGGCTAGAAAATAGATTTCTCTCTAATGTGGTTAACCTTTCAACCTTTACTTCCCATTTTTTATGCTCACATGAAAAATGGTTAAGTTTTAAGAGGATAATTGATTTCCTTAATCCAGAATTCATTGGTCTTAATAAATGAATGCTGATGTGAAAAACAATGTCAAAACATATATGAGTAAAAAAAAAAGATACAGTTTGCCTGCCGGTTACAACCCTTTTTTGTAGTATTAATTCATTAATTCATATTGGCACATGTTCATTGGCACATGTTCGTGGAATCCTTGGAGGAAACATATTTTATTTGTAAATTTGATGGCTACTTTGTGAGTTAATGATCTGGTAGATTTTAGTGGTGACATATCTATTGGACTGTACATGTATATCTTACCTTGTGAGTTGAGGATCTGGTAGATTTTAGTGGTGACATAATGGACTGTACATGTATATCTTACCTTGTGAATTGAGGATCTGGTAGATTTTAGTGGTGACGTATCTAATGGACTGTAGGTCCTCTGTGCTAGTCTGGTTTCTTGCCTGCTTGCCCCCAATCTTTTCCAATTGCTGAAACAATGTCTGCAGTCGAGACCTACCAAATTAAGAAAGTAACAGAATTTTATAATGATATGCAGATGTACTGTATAATGTGTCTAGAAATATTCATTGATAAGTTAAAACAGAACTGAAATAAAATGTCCTCTAATTAACGTATCTATCATGCAGATTGTATAAAAGATAAGATAAACATAGAGGCTGTATCATCTAAAACAAGTAGAAATAGAGCTTACTTACCCTAAACTTCTGTCCATTGTGTGTGTCTTTATAAGTTTATATTAAAAACTTTATAAGGTATCATTTCCTCATCAAGTCCTATAGCACAAGAAAATAAAATAAATTATTATTATTATTCATATTTCTAATATTTTTCAATTTGTCGATATCTCAAAGTTTTTTTTAGGTGTAAGTTATATAGGCATGTGTCCAAGGTACCAGTAAAATCAAATTAAAATTATCTATATCTATATACAGACTGGGTATGAAAACAGTCTATTCCCTATTGACTACTGATGCCATTACATGTGATCAGAAATAAATTAATTGTTCATGTTATTGTAACCAAAACAGGCACCAAAGAAGAGGAATCTGCATACACATGAACAGTGATCAGTTTGATTTAGAGACAGACTGGGTATGAAAACAGTCTATTCCCTATTGACTACTGATGCCATTACATGTGATCAGAAATAAATTAATTGTTCATGTTATTGTAACCAAAACAGGCACCAAAGAAGAGGAATCTGCATACACATGAACAGTGATCAGTTTGATTTAGATTAAAGTAATCAAACAACTGTTCTTAAAGGGATTTTAAATTCTTGACTTGCAGAAATTGTTGGAGATTTTAAGTGTACTGTTATGTGTTTAAATATTCCATACTAAAACTGGAAAACTAAAATATTATAGTTGTTCTGAAATGCGAGTTACAGTTAAATGTGAGTTTTTACCCCATTGTAAAAACAAATCTGTAACCATTTTCCCCTCATCTTGGTTAGAATATTTGAGATTTACTAGTTTACTTAAGGAATGTTTTTAAGTTTTGTGTGAGTTATTGGTGTGTGAATCACACAGACTTGTCACGTAGGCATATTTCATGAAGCGCGCTAGCGCTTCATGAAAAATATGCCTACGTGCAAGTCTGTGTGATTCACACACCAATAATTCACACTAAACTTAAAAACATTCCTTACATTTAAATTTTACATGTTTGGAAGCAATTGAAATATACTCAACATTTGAATATCTCGCTGCCCTATATCATTCTATTAAATTTTACTATCGTCGCTGCAGTCTCATTGTGACTTCAGGTTAACACACGTTTCTCCGTGTATATTTCTACGCGTGACGTAGAGAGCGTGAGTATACACGAAAATGGTATTCAAATCAATTTCACTGTTGGCTTAGTAGAAAAACACAGCGAATGTAAATATAATAAAATACACTGTAATAATTATAGAATGAAGTATTCAAAACAAACAAAAATGAGGATAAAAGTAAAAGGCTATTGGGAATGTCAAGGTCAAATACTCAAAGGGAAAATTGAAAAACAAATCATTATAAAATTGAATTCAATTCTCAAATATGTATTAAGTTTGATAAAAATATGTTGAAAATCATTGGAAAAGTCACTGTTACAGGGAAGACGAGGTTCTTACACTGTTACACCCTCTCACCAACATGTATCTTGGTCAGTTTGTGTCAGGATAAAAACATCCTGTTAAGATCAAGGACATATAGGCAAAGTATAGATCAGAAAATTATGAAACATTTTAATTGTTCTTACTTATTTGTATCACTGTATGAAGTATGATGAAGTTACTTTGAAAAGTTATTTTGAAACCAAGGTAATTGCAAAATAAGCAATAGTGATGTCAAGGTCACAGAAATGGTGAACAACATAAAATCATAATACCATAGACAGTGTCTCTGATAATACATTTTAAATGTCCTAATTAATTTGCATTTTATAAATGAATAATATAATGAAAATATCTTCAATCATTTCCCAGCAATTAATATAATTGCAAGCAAAGTGAGGAAATCTGAAAAATCAGACTTAATTTGCTCATTGATCCAAACATATTTTTTATGGCAGTTACCTGCGGTCCCATAATCCTTAGTGAAATGCATTCTCCACAAACTATGTTTTCACGCACTGATGGTAACATATAACAAGATGTTCCAAGAAAAAAAATTAACTTGCCTTGATTTTAATTGATATATCACTGTATATAGCACAGATAAGGCCTCTGATCAATTACCTTTATTCTATATATTAAAAATTATAAATTCTAGCTTTATTTGATATATAAAATTGGTTAACCAACTTAATCTTGTCCAACTTTTACCTTAAATTTAAAGAGTAATCATTATTGTAACAAGAATCTCCCCACCCCAACCCAACAATTTAAAGTTTAGTGTTTTCTGCCACAAAGCAGACATGTTGGATGTCATTTCTACATATAAAACCTGGTTAATTCAGTCCTAGGATGTTCCACCCTATTGTTCATAACCAAAAGAAAATTACTGACCACCGACCTTTCATTTTGGAGGAATATTACAGAAAACAAACATTTCTTTTAATTAAGCTTTCAACATTTTTGAATACCCTACGCACTGTTCAAAGTTGATGTGGTAATTTGACATACATACAATATCATGTGATATCAGACTCTACAAAACAAATGACACGTGTTGTTTGACAGAACCAATCTATCTAAAGTAAAACTGAATAAGAATATGTGCTTGCTCTATTGGTTGCACTGTCAACATAAGGTAAATGCAAACTGTGACAAAAGGTCAAGGTCAGGGGAAAAGTGTGTGTCAGAAATTATAAAAATATTAAAAAATTGGTCTTAAAATGCTGTTTCCCTGTAGGATTTTTTAAATTTTAATCTAAAATGTCCTTTCTTACAATTCCTAGAACACTGCAAAAGTGATACAATTGAAGAGAAGGGAAATATTTTAGCCGGTATTGGTATTGAGTTGCAGAATAGAACTTGCAACCAGAGACATGGTTTTTATATGTCACTTTTGCAATATCGTGTTGCAATATCGTGTTGAGGCGAACATAATTTGAACAGACTTTCGTGCAAATTTTATAAAATCAGATGAAATGTTATTATGTGTTATCTCCGCTACCAAAGAATTGTAGTAAATTGTAAAAAGCGTTATATTGCACACTCAAGCCAATAGTCAAGATAATTTAATTTACAATGTACTACTTACAGTAACAATACGTGTTTAATAACTCAATCCAACTTTGTCAGACATGTTGTTTTTTTCAGTTGTCACGATGAGGGCGCCACTTGCATTTGAAGACAGGTTGTGTCATGAATTATTCGTTATAGATTTTATTTTCTCTTAATTTCGTTTTTTTTTAATCTGGTGTGTTTTTGATTTACATTTTTTCCCTTTATATGGTATATTTTGTAAATCAAATCATTGATAAGAGTGTTTTACTTGATTTATTAACTATTAATTCAAAATAACCCCCCCCCCCATTTTTTCTTTAGTTCATGTCAAGAAGTAACAATAATAATAAATGAGTTAAAATATGTAAAAATGACACAGGTCACATGTTCTTTATATGTGGCATTAATTTTTTTTTAATCTGTTAAGTATTTTTTAATCCGACAAAATCCTGAGCGAGATATCAAAACAATTCCCGAGCTGTTGCCCGCAAGTGGAACTCTTTTGTTTAACCATCAACAATGTCGTTGGTCACCCAAACTGGCCTTCGATGCTTTAAACGGCTTATTCCACAGATTGCATCAAGGTAAAACATACTAAAATGGAAGTGACTTTTTGAGAAATAATTTTTTCTTAGCTGCTCATTCATCTAGAAAAAGCAATAATAATAACTCGAATTTTCTCTAAGTAGGTATGCCAAGCAGAATTTAAAATGAAATTCTGAGACCAAAATCACTGCACATTTTAGTTTTTATATCTGTTCATAAACTAAATATGCATTGTAATTGAAAGTTATAAACATTTTTGATTTTTAAAAAAAAGTTTGAAGTTTTTAATTTAAATGACGACAACTTAATTTTTACAGGAAGAATGTCACCTTCATTTTCATACCTTTACACAACCAAGAAAAAAATAATTTTGATACAAATCACAAGCCAAATGATAAAACAACAATATGCTGTGTGAATTTCTAAACAATCACTTTTATTAATTTTTAATTAACAAATAAAGTCTAAGAAAAAAATCAACACAAATTGGTCTGGTGAAGGCTTGGAAAGTCTGGAAAACATGTCACTACTCTGAACAGCTTTACAGTATATGTAGATTTAGAAAAAAAAGTTATTTGTTATTTTTTTGGCATATTTCAATTTTCAATTTCTTTCTTTATTCACCAAACATGTTGGCACACAACCATGTTACATACAAAAGACAAATAATGAAAAATTCATATTACATACATCCAAGTGTATGGATCAGTGAAGTCAACTATGCAGTGGTTTAGAACTTGAAGATTTAACATAATCATTATCGAAGCAGTATAGCATGGACAGGTTATGAACTAATAAATGTATTAAATTAAATATTTACATTTATGTTACACATCCAGACATTTCAACTTTCAAGAGCGTTCGTAAACATGTACAGGCAAACCAGTGAATCAATTGTAATGGTTTATTGCTTTAGGTGCAATGTTAATACACACTTTACAGGGGCTATTCCACAGCAGACCCAGACAGCCCGGGGGCTTTAGTGGCTCCCATAAAGAAATCAATGGAAGTACGGACACCACAAAGAGAAATACTAGTACCTGAGCAGGTATTAAGCAGCATTATACTTTTTTTATAATAGTACCCTAACTGAGAAATGAAATGATCCATTTTTAAACATTCTCTGTTGAGTTAAATGGGATTGAGCATATATTGATTAAGTAGTCACTCTCTTTAATACCAGATAAGTTGTATATAAAACATCATTTGTTACTGAGGTGGCAGTATCTAAATGATAATAGTAAATACATGTATGATGAACAGAATGAAGAACATTCTCTGTTGAGTTAAATGGGATTGAGCATATATTGATTAAGTAGTCACTCTCTTTAATACCAGATAAGTTGTATATAAAACATCATTTGTTACTGAGGTGGCAGTATCTAAATGATAATAGTAAATACATGTATGATGAACAGAATGAATACACTCAATACTGAATTACCGGTAGGTGATTTGAACAACGATAAACATGTAATTTTTTAATACCATACAACAGAGTAAGTTGGAAGTCCTAACTGTTTTCAAGATTTTCTTGATGTATTATAACCTTAAAACCTAGAATCCTTACATAGCTTGAAGTTTTTCCATCAAGTTTGAGACCGTGAGGTTTGTAATGTAGATATCAAACAGTTGTTAAAAAACATTCATAAAATATACCTTACATGTATGATTTGATTGATTTTTAATTTGATCCAAGAAAATTTGAATAATCTTTCTAAACAGTTTCTTGAACTAGATGGGACTGAAGAAAAATTAAGATATTCTAGGATTTAAGATATCATTCACTTTGAAAGGAAATATTTCTAATGAATAAGTGGTTGAGACTTTCAAACTATTGCAACATATGATTGATATATGAGATATCAGAGTTCCAGATATGATGTTCATGCAATTGTAATATTTGCATTTACATTGTATAAACCAATTTCCACTTTTTTATTTCATGAAAAATTGTTGAAAAAATTTAATTCCTGAAAATGTTAAATAAAAAGTTTGTCAAAGTTTTAAATATCCACATCTCAATTTTTGATTTTATACTTTTACTGAATGAGCATAATTATAATACTTATGTTTGACTTGATTAGGCTGATATTTCCTGTCTGACTGGGGTACCGGAGGAACACATAAAGACACGACGAGTTCGGATCTTCGTCCCCACCAAGAATGCTATGCAGTCCGGTGTGTTTGGGACAAGGCGCTGGAAAATTGAGTTTGACACTCGTGAGAGATGGGAAAATCCATTGATGGGATGGGCTTCAAGGTAATGAACTTGTCACATGATTCATTGATTCACATTAATAAATAAAGGTCATAAAGAACATCATACACAAACTAGAGATTACTGCCTTCATGTTACACTCATTTTATTCAACATTAATCCATGGTCCATTCAAAGTTTCTTAAATGCAAGGAGGGTAGAAAATGTTTTCCATTTATTTCAAAATTTGGGTTTCCCATAGCTAAACATGGACAGTACCACTCTTTCTATAATATTGAAGAGTACCAATCTCTTATCTGCATCTCCTATACCACTGAATAAATTTAATGTTACTTTCCACAGGTTCTTCATTACATAATGCCATTGTGCACCACATACTAGTACTTTATTTTTTTTATCAGACACTGATTTCGAGTCTCAGAGCAAAACATGGACTTCACCATTATAATCATATGGGAGGCATTTTTTGAGCTCAATGCTCACAGAACCTCTAGTTTTAGTCGCTAAGAATTATTTGAATTAACATTTTATGTGCCATGTTTCTGTCTGTTAATATTTGTCCCTCCCCCTTTATCTAATGAAAAAATGAAAGTTTATGTATGATTTTTTTAAATGACAATACTTGAAAAAAGGAATTTATGTTTCACTTTGGGGTAAAAATATTTTTGTAATGTATCTCCATTGAGGTGCCATGTTTCTGTCTGTTAATATTTGTCCCTCCCCCTTTATCTAATGAAAAAATGAAAGTTTATGTATGATTTTTTTAAATGACAATACTTGAAAAAAGGAATTTATGTTTCACTTTGGGGTAAAAATATTTTTGTAATGTATCTCCATTGATAAATTATATAAAGTTTTCTCTCTTCATTTTGCTAAATTAGTTATGTTTTGTAAAAATTCATTAAAGAAATATCTGTATCTATCATTCAATCAGATATGTTAACTTTTAAAATTTACCTTTGTGCATAAAAGTATTTTGCATTTTATTTTTTCATTATTATGAATACTAAGTCAGATTGCAAGATAATTTTAAAAACTGAACAACCACCTAGAATACTTAGTAAATAGTATACTAAAAAATGCATGATGATGGAGTTTGTGCAATTTTGTGTAATAAGTTGCAATTTTTTACAAAACATGGATACTGCAGAAATGTCCTTTAATGTGGTGTCGTCTGTTATGTTTTAGTGCTGATCCCCTCTCCAATATGGCTGTAGAATTCAGATCTCCAGAGGATGCTATGGACTTCTGTGAAAAGAATGGTAACAGAACATTTCTATTATGAAGGATCAATTATTTCAGGAAAAATATTTTTTTTTCTATTTTCTTGTTTGGTACCAGTGTGTGACTAGTTATCTCTTGTTACAGGTTGGGAGTACTATGTAGAAGAGAAAAAGGAGCCAAAATTCAAACCTAAATCATATGGAGCTAATTTCAGCTGGAACAAGAAAACAAGAGTGTCCACAAAATAGTTATTTGACTGTGCTCTTTATGGTCAAAATTGATTTGAAATAAAAATTATTTGTAAATAAGATTGAAAATAAATAAAATGTACCCTACAAATGAGTAAATTTTGTTTTCCAAGTTAAGGCTATTTGATATGCCATCAGGTTTGAATTATCAAAATATCCTTGTAAAATATGGAAACCAGTTTGCAAAAATGCTATGTGAAGTCACATTTTATTTTTAGTTGGCTGAAGACGGTTTTGTAATGACTATCTTAAATCCTGTGCATATCTTGTTGAAAGATTTCAGACACCTCCCTAACTGTTTGCAGATATTTCAGTCCTTAGTTTACAGGTGTTGAATCATTAAAATACATTTATATGCCATCTGCTGGCATCACAAGATGCAATAAACTGGTCCATTAATTTTTTTCTTCAGAACCAATGCATTTCTTTGCCATCAGATTTTTCTGAAATGCTCCCAAACAGAATCAGAGAATCTGAAACTATACAGAGGATTTAGTTAAGGCATTAACAGAAATTGTTAACTATTTACTAAGTCTATATTTGCACAAAACGTAAAAAATTTCAAGTACAACAAGAATACAAAAAAAACTGTGCCGTCAACAGATTTTTTCTTTTTATTCCTCTTATCCCGTCAACAAATAAGTTGACTATTTTGGAAAAAAATCTTACCATCTACCTACCGACCCAATGACTTTACCCTGAGTCGGGGGAGGACACTATCAAACCACGAAATCAAGTCCCCAGAAAACAACAATGTTTTACCTCAAACCTCGAACATTTGATCCCACGAAAATATTTTTTACTACCGTTTTGTAGATTTTAAAGAAGTTGTGCATTACTTTTGGATCAAAACTCGTTTTTGAAAAAAAAGACAAACAATTCATTCTATCAACTTTTTTTAATCAAACATAAAAGTATAAATGACATTAATTTAACAAAGCAATAAATGTTCCTGATCAGGTTTTCAAGACAAAGACTTTCATTATTACTATCCCAAAGATTGACAAAATGCTGGTCACAGATTTCGAAACGAGGTTAATATCTGAAAAAGAAAAAAAATAGTGAAAAGATAATTAATCATTTTGCTTTCTTCAAAACGTTGTCTCGAATAATAGAAAAGAACTAATCTTCATTATCCCTCCGAAAAAAACCTCTCACCCCCAGCAAACAAAGATTAAAATTTTTATATGAGAAGATTAATCAATTGACGAAGTACCAAAATGATATGAAAAACAAATGACACTGGCCGGCTTATAAGCTAGTTCATTGCATCAATCTCCAGCGACGTTACCAATCATTTTAGCTTTCAGGTCTAAAATAATATCAGTTTAAAAGTCTCGGATTAAGGACAAAAAGTCGTGTGAGAGCGTACCAGCGCCATTGTCGCTGCAGACGGTCGGACATCCGGCCACGGTCGGATCTTCGTCACTTCCGTCATCGCAATCATTTTTTCCGTCACACCGGAAGCTGAAATCAATGCATGACATCGATCCCGTCTTGCAACCAAAAAAAGTCCAAGTGCAGTTCTGTAGGGGGAAAATTAGATATACATGAAATAATTAAGACTATCAAAATAAAAGCTCTAAATGAGCTATGTATATACGCTCAGAAGTTTTGCTACAATACTATTATACTTAAAATTTTCGTCTGAATTTCTAGTACATTGTACATGTAATTTGTTACTAATATTTAAAAACTTGTTTATATACTTCTCTTATCAAAAAATTATAAGAACTACGAATTTAGCGCGTATTTGACATATATCTCGGCAAATGTTTTGTTCGAAATGATTTTCTGTTAAATGAGGCTTTAGAGGCGCATAGACGCATTATTTACATGTTTTTGAAAGATATTTAAAATCGAAGTATTCTAATTACATTATTTGATTTAATGTTTTGATTTGTTTAGACTCACTCGCTCCAGACTTCCAAGTATAGAGGGATAACATGTGACGTCAAAACAGGTTTTGGCCTCCAGTGCATCCCCAGGACACGTGGATCCGCCACCAGAGGGCGCTGGATTATTACAGGACCGGGTCCTCTGATGTGTCCCCATACCACAGGTCACAGAGCATGCTCCGTAAGATGACCACTGACCCCAGTTACCGTTTACTAGTGTTGGATAAACTATACGTATTTTGGTTGCAGCTTATTGAAAATTCTTTAATTAATTACTTTGATTAATTGAAGAAAGTAAGTTTTTACATAATGATCATAAATTTTTATGTCCATGATATTTCCCAAAACATCATATTTCTCTTTTAAATTTTTTATTTTTTTTAAACCTGGATGAAATAAATAGCCTACCAGTTTGACATTTGGTGGTACCCAATAAAAACAGGAGTCCCAAACAACACAGAAGTTTTGTCATTTTGTGGGAGCTGCTCGAGAAAAAAAGAAAAACACCCTGGTCATAACAAGCACAAATAAAGACGGTAATGGTTATCTAGTGTTTCAAGAAATTTAAGAAATCACATAATATTTCAAAAACCGACTTACCCCGACACCAACTAACCTGTTATGTCAGAGAAAGCTTCCTGTACATTACGGTTAGGAATAGGCAAAGCAACTACAAAATAGAACTAGAGTTAGGGAAAGGTAACTTACTTACTAGTCCTCTTCGTGCTTTGAGCACATAAGGCCTGTACCGAGGACCTCCATCTCTGTCTGTCTGCTGCCATTGTCTGTACAGTGCCCCAAGTCCATCCCTGATCATTCATTTCCTTTTCAACCGACCGTCGCCATGTCTCCTTTGGTCTCCCTCTGTTTCTGGTGGAGTCCATCTTAGGGCTACCCTTGGTACCTCTGATGGTTTCATCCTCATCACATGGCCAATCTATTTCCATCGTCTTTCTTTAATCTGATCAGATATAGCAGCTGTGTGTGTTCTTTCATACAGCTCCTCATTGGTGATCTTGTTTGGCCACAATATCTTGAGTATTCTACGGAGACATCTTGTTTGAAAGGAACCAAAGAATAAAACTAGGGTTAGGAATAGGCAAAGCAACTACAAAATAGAACTAGGGATAGAAATAGGCAAAGCAAATACAGAATATAGCCAGGGTTAGGAATTGGTGAAACAACTATAAAATATAACTAGGTTAGAAATAGGTAAAACAACTACAGAATAGAAATAGGGTTTGGAATAGGCAAAGCAACTACAAAATAGAACTAGGGTTAGGAATATGTGAAAAAACTACAGAATATAACTAGGTTAGGAATAGGTGAAACAATTACAGAATAGAACTAGGGTTAGGAATAGGTAAAACAACTACAGAATAGAACTAGGGTAAGGAATAAGTAAAACAACTATATCGAATAGAACTCAACAAATGTTAGGAAAAGGTAAAATAACTACAGAATAGAACTCATAGAGGGTTAGGAAAATAATACTAGGGTTAGGAATAAGTAAAGCAATTACGGAAAAAAATCAAAAAGGGTTAAAAAAGGTTAAACAACTACGGAATAAAAGAAGGGTTAGTTCAAGTAAAACAACTACAGAATATAACCAGGCTTAGAAATAGGTAAAACAACCACAGAGTATATCTAGGGTTAGGAATAGGTAAAAACAACTACAGAATAAAATTAGGGTTAGAAATAGGTAATAGAAACTACAGAATAAAACTCAAAAAGGGTAAGGAATAGGTGAACTATCATACAGAATAAAACTAGGGTTAGGAATAAGTAAAAACAACTACAGAATAGAACTCAAAAAGGGTTGGGAATAAGTAGAACAACTACAAAATAGAACCCAAAAGGGGTTAGGAATAGGTAACATAAGTACCAAATAGAGTACAGATAGGGTTAGGAGTAGGTAAAACAACAATATAGTTAAAACCAAGAAAAGATTAGGAATTGGTTAAATAGCTACAGAATAGAATACACACCAATTATAAAGGAAGCATTACATGGTACTCGCTTTGTTGGTGCGCATAATACATGTACGTATAGTTCTGTGCCTCTCCTTGTAATGATCTATTAAAGTTAAATCTCAGAGGAAGGACGGGAAACAGGAATGGATATGGATATCTTAAACATGTTAAAATTTTCATTGAAAAAGAGCACTTAATGTGTTTATGAATGACTTGCACTTAAATCCACGTGCACTTTTGCGTAAAAATCCTAAAATCGGTCAATATTCTTCTGTATACATTTTATAAAAGGATTTATATTTATATGAACAGAGCATAACATATTACATCTAGTTACATCAACTAAAGGCTTTCAAGACAGCCTCTGATTTGAGATATTATCTTGCTTATAATCTCTTCAATTTTACTGCTTTCGGAATCTTGCGGAAGATAAAAGATAATTGGTCAATGTATTTTGTCAAGATAAAATACTTTCAACGAAAATCGAAAAAGAATCATGAAATTATAGTTGTAATTAGGTCACTCGAGCCCAGTTAATGTCTTTAGTCTGATAGGGGATTGAATCTATCTACATGACAACATTCTAAGATTACCCCATTCATCTTTATCCAGACTGAAAGCATTTCACGGTGTTCGCTCTTTATGGAATATCTATTATACAACAGTAATAAAAATAGTTCCGTGATTAGAAGAATTGTTCTTGGATTGGTCCGATAGTTAGAGCATGGCTATGCGTATTCTTTATGACTATTTTTTTTCTTTTTTCAGATGACGACGGCGATGGATCCATTGACGAAGATTTGGCTAACCTCCCGCGAAGTACGAAAACGATTTTACTGTCAAGATTACAATTATCCTTATATCTTTCATTAATTTGCACGTCCTTATGAAATATTTGGATGTTTAAATTATTAGCATTTCTAAAAAAAACTAAAAAATTTACTTTTTCTCAATTAATAAGGTAAAAAAAAAATTAATCATTTATTTTTAAATTCATTTCTGAGTAAGCTATCATATAACTGGTATTTCAATTCTATTAGGTGAACCTGTGTGTAGTCTTCCTAATTCGTACAACTTAAGATTTTTCAGTAATTATGTATACTTATGCAATTTAAAATTTGGCTTTATTTTAACGTGCCTCCGAGAACTTTTCGCTTATATTGCTTGTGGATGTGTGCCAAATTAGACCTAATATACTCAGCACATATAACACCATGGAGATCTTTTCCCGTCTGCACCTAAAGCAACAAGCAACTTCCGTTTATACAGTCTCATCAGAAGGACTGGTCTCGACGTCCCGCAGTGGGATTCGAAACCGCGACGTAAGGATCAACTCCTTACTGTGAGACTCTAGAGCAGATGCTAAAACCTCTGCGCCACGCGGGTGACTCCGAGTAGGGCAGATCACTCAGATCTAGTTAGTGTTTGGAACTAATGATACAACACACATATTTCGACATATTCACAAATGGATAATATACATTTATATATATTTTGAAAGGCAAACTTTGCAAACATTTTAATTTACTTTGTTTTTCATATAGAAACAAGGATGTCAAATTGTCTCTATTCCAAATGGTGCATTTTCATTCTCAAGATCAGTCATATGTTGATCTGTGTCAGCCATGTTTGCTTAATTTTTGGTTAACGAACTTTGAAAACCTTTTACTCATATTGGAAAGAGTTATAAAACCTTGATCATTATTTTTTACCTAATATATCCGTACGCTGAGCACGGGTTGAAAGACATATCCTTAGTTGTCAAGGATCACATACTTACATGTAGCTAAACGTGAAGACGAATTGTACTACATGCCAAAGTTTCTTTTGTACAAATTTTTTGATACCAAAAAATCTGAATACACGGTTTATGGTGTTATGTGGGTAAGATGTCGAAAAGTCATGAATTCAAAGCATAACAGAACCTGAAGCTGGAAAATCTGTAGGTGGCAATAGGTGCCAAAGATGATTTAAATTCCTGTCGACTGGTCCCAACAGCAGTTTATAGTGGTTCTTACAAAATAAAAGGCCTTGGCAAGAGTTTATTTAATTTTTCTTTGTAATTTTTAAATGGTGTACATTCTTAACTGACACCTGTACATTAGTAATTGTTTTCTAAACATTACAGTCAACGGAAACTGGGCAGCTTGGGGACAGTGGAGCGCATGCTCACTGACTTGTAACTCCGGAACTGGTTCCCGAAGTCGTTCTCGCACTTGCACAGACCCTGCCCCGGCCAATAATGGCATTGACTGTGTTGGTAGCGGCTCAGAAACTGGTTCATGTACAGTTATTACGCCCTGTCCAAGTAAGAATTTGTCAAAACAAATACATATTATCAAGAATTTTTGTCTTAAACTGTAAATATAAATTTTTGCACATGTTGTTACATATATAACCATTTGTTAACCGATTGTTCTCTAGATCCATGTACTCGCAGTAAACATTTAAGAAATTGTTTAATGTTGCAACATAATCAATAAATATTTATTTGGATTTAATAAACCTTTATCTTTTTATTTTCCATTTTATTTCTTGGTTTTTTTAAAACTTAAGGTAGGATTCTTCTCACACAAAACTGTATTTCTTATATTTAAAAATCAATGAAATTTTCACAGAATCATGAAGACAATATTACTAGGTGATGGTATTAGTTTGATTAGTTTTGACCGTTTTATATTAGAGTCAAGGTCAGGTCAAGGTCATTACCTTTTCCCTGGTCATTAGAATAAAAAGAATTGCATCCAATCATGAGATAGGGTCTTCTATTTTTAAAAGATTAAATGTTTTTCTTTTTGCATAAAAAGGTATCACCATATAGGGTCTATAAGATGATATTACTAAATTGACACAAAAAGTTTAACAAAAATTGATTTTTGCTAATCCGAATTTTCTCCATTTTTCTTAAATTTTTAGGATATTTCAGTTATTTTTATGTGCGCCCTATATTTAACTTTTTCTTATTTTCACATATAGTAAAGCAGTCATATAGAGATACAAAATGATACATAAACAAAAAGTTTTTACCGTTTAGTAAGAGAGTAAAACCACTTTCTATGGATTTTTTGCTCATATCCGTACTTAGAGTCGAAACTTTTAAAAGCAAACGTAATTGTAGTTTGTTTGGAAATTCATATTTATTTGATATATTTTAAAACTTTAGTTCCTTATTATTAATTTAGCTAACATTTGAAAAATTCTTCTAGCCTTTGATTGTGTAAAAATTATAACTAAATACGTAGTTCTATAATGATTTTGAGAGGCAGAAAAGAAGATATTTTCATACGCCACCATTCCGCTAAAAATATAATCCCTGCTAGTTTTCAAATTCAATTGACCATTTCTATTCAAAGTTGTACAGTTGTGATGAGGAAAGAAAAATATGGTCTTTTAAATCTCTTTCACCTAAATATATAAGACATATAAGCAAATATACATTGAACATTTCCTTTACTCAAAAACCAGAGAAGAATCCTACCTTAAATGTGAGATAGCCGTATTTATTACGTAGTTGACGGACAATGGGGATCCTGGTCGGCGTGGAATTGTTCTCGGACTTGTGGGAATGGCGTAAATACAAGGAACCGTGAATGTGATAACCCTGCCCCACAACATAATGGCGCGGACTGTCCTGGTAACAGCACAGAGAGCGGTGCGTGCTGGGCGGGCACCTGTTATCCCTCTGTACTCGGAAATCTGGACAAGGTACTAAGTATTCATATTTATATTTACAAGGTATATTAGATACACTACACTTTGAAAAAAGCAATATAAACTCGGCATTTTGTTATTATAGTACTTAGTGCACTCAGTAGGTTTGTTGCACTCTTCTAGCTTTGATTCCGAATCATCTCGTTATTTAAAGTCAACGTCCTTTAGAATTTAAGCTAATTTCTTAAAAAAAGATTTGATTCAAGAACTTATTTTAAGGTTAAGGTTATGTACATGTAGCACCAGAGCTAAGATTGCAACTTGTGTATTTTAAATTTGAGGGGAAATTTTTCAATAAACTTTTCATTCAAAGACATATCGAAAGGGTAAGTCATGTCTCAATTTAACAGAGCTTAATCTTTCGAGTGACTGTTTTAAAGCAAAACTGGTACTTCACATTAGGGCTTGCATGCTTGCTTGGTTGGGTTTCAAGCCCCTATTTTCTTACGAACTGGTTGGCTCTTAGACATCGCTAATGTATAGTGGATATAGAAACAGTCATCCTCTGTCTTCCAATTATTTACAATTACTTTTATTATATTAAGTATGATATGACGTGATGCATAAAAAACACACATGGTAACCATCTTTACTCCAAATTACATGTAATTTTGTGGTGTTTATAATAAAGCTTTTTTATAATAATGCAATCTTCTGACAATCTAAGTAACTGTTGACTTCCTTTTATTGACTTGATCACGAAAATGCGACTAATGACCGACGTATTATTAAGTTGTCATCACAAACTATCAATAATTGTCATTTCTATTAATTCTGTAATAACTTTACTAGAGTTAATGTATATAATCAATTTATAGCAGATAAACCAGGGGCTCAAAACTGTGTTTGCACATCGTTCTGATAAATGAAAACGTTTTTACAATTACTATTCATAGAGAAAACGCTTAGGAACGAGTTAACAACACAATTTCTGTAAAGCATGCAATGAGAGCCTGCATCCTTAACCATCCTTGTATTACACTGTTTAGATAACATATGATTTAGCCCAAAATTTATGATCTGTAATATAATTTATCTTTTTTTACAGATCTGAAATGAATTTTGTCTCCTAAACCCAATAATCTTCACATGTTCTACGCATACAGCCTTCATTTAAGAAATAAGATATCATTTTTTGAGTTTTATTGAGATGTAAAACGGGTTGGTCACGTGATCAAATCCCATGAAGCCCGAAGGGCTTTATGAAAGATTTGATCATGTGCCAACCCGTTTTACATCTCAATAAAACTCAAAAAATGATACCTTATTACTTATATTTACATTTGTGATTTATTCATACTTTAAATTTGCCTGATTGTTACTTTTAACGTGCGAAATGCGTTATTTTTCAAACCCAACGGCATGTATGTAATCCACTAAACGCGCGTCGACCCTTTATGACGTCACACAGAGATTACGTCGAACGTTTATCCAAACGCACATCTATGACCTCTTGACCCCGTACCTGTATTTATACAGTTATAAAAACGCTTGCTTTCAGTAGTGTTACATAAAGGAAAACATTTGCAAATGTAAATATACGTAGTTAGAATACTTTTTTGGCGATGATTTCAAATATGAAAGACTATTACAATGATCTTTTTGGAACCATTAACTCTAAAAAGGATAATCTGTAATTCTTTGTGAAGTTTTGGTAATGTGCATGATAAAATTTCTACATGCACGTTACCAAAACTTCACAAAGAATTACAGACGACCACTTAAAGATAGAAACTGCAAAAAGCTCATAAAATGGCGGTGATGGAGAAACAAATGGTCTCTATAAGTCACGTATATACGTATATAGACAATTAATAGACAATTAAAAGACAATTAATTAAAAGACAATTGTATTGCCTCTATTATGATTTGAATGTCAGTTAACTTGAAAGAAAAAACAACGAAGTCTGCAACATTTTGTTCCATATTTGGATGTTTTACTCACTTTAGACGATAAGGGCCAAGTGACAACTAAATTAATATTGCTTAACAAAGGAGAGGATCTCAGCTTTTCCATCGTCAACTTTATTTATATTCTTTAAAATTCTGCTACCACCTGTAAATGATGATTACGCCTCTCAATTTACTCGATACCCAAGTGCTTTGAACACAATCACTTGCATGATGTTATAATGATTTCAACAATTTCGTTTAAATTTAAATAAGAATTTTGTATATTTCTTTTGTCATCAATGATCTTGTCAACAAATTGAACCCATAACTGGCTCTCTTTTGGCTAACTTGTTTCAAACCAAATACTAGTATTAAGCCTTTGTTTTCATACATTGTACTATGTTTGACTACGAGATGTTTCAAATGTCTTGTAGGTGCATAGGGCTCACGGCGGTTGTGACCGATCAACGGAATGCCTTCTAACCCTATCCTCTGGTATTCCAGGGGCCCTTGTTTTATGCCTTATTTACAGATTTATATTGTATGCAGATTTCACTGTTCGATATATTCACCAATCTTTTTTTTTTTCAATTAAAGGATTATTCTTATGGTGCATTTGAACATTTGAATGTTTTATTCTTAGAACTGCACTTCTTCTTCCTTTGGGTGTAAAACCGGTAACATCGACTGCGTGGATATTGAGAAAAGCTGTGATGGCGCTGTAGACTGTACAGACGGAAGTGATGAAGACCCTCAAGTAGCGGGCTGTACACCTGCCTGTAACAGCGCAGGTGCGATTTAGCGTCTTTCTAAATATACAATTATAGTCTCCGAGAGAATTATGCAGTAAACGGTTTTAATATAAGATGTCTTACGTTTAAAAATTTACATCTTCGCTAGCCAAGGTTTTCTCATACGCTACTCTCATCATAAGAGAAGCGTATCAGAAACCCCTTAGCTAGCGAAAATGAAAAATTTAATGTAGAAGATTTATATTGTTTTTTTTTTAAATACAGGTTTCAGTGATGGAAGGTGCACACTACCGATACTTGTGATCTTGTCAGCCATATCCTTTATCTTCCGGAATTGGCAATTGCTTCTATAAATAATTATTTTGTAATCCTGTTTTGTTATATCTTTTATTCTTGTTTTGAAATAAATAATTAACACAAAGTACTACTGCTATTTCTGAGAACACCCCTCCATAAAAAATGATTATATATTCTTTTTCACTTTTGTGTCATTGCCCTGATATGGGGAATTATACTACATGATTTTCCTGTCTGCTCTTCCTTTTCATAAGATGTGGTTGCAGGTCAACAGTTCAGCATGCGATGAAGATCTTGTGTTAATGTACTCTAGACAGAATGATTATATCTTTATTCATTTAAATATAAATCATAATTTTACAGGATTATTAGAGACGTCTATTTATAGTACCCCCTGATTACAGGATAGAACTTGATGACTGGCTTTTCTACATCGAAACAAACAAATTAGTCAGAAATGACGAACATTAAAATAACAGAATGATATGTCAAAGAAATTTTTTTTTTAAGAACGAACAAAAATACTTTATTAATATAACAGTAAATTAATATACAGTAATTATTGGGGATGTCAATAATTTTTTTATTCATCGTCGAAACCTTTGATAAATAAAATATGTTCATTTTGACAGTCTCAATAGTAACACATACATGCATTATATAATGACCGGCAGTTGTATAAAACTATTGATTTAGATTGCTAATAAGAAGTAAAATTATCGTAAAAAATATTTTTTATTGATCAACATCTAAAAATAAACAAAGATAACTTCAAATGGGATAATGTAGATGACGAAGTTTAATGTTGGCAAATAAACTCTAATTCACATTCCAATCTAGAGTAGTCAATATAAATATGACACCAAAGGTATTTTTTTCTCATTATTCTCTTTTAATGTTTGTAAAACGTTGTACGAAGGATAGTCAGAATATAAAACGATAAACAAAAATAGGATTCTATCATATAAATAAAGTACAAAGAAAAAATATTGTAAATGAACCAACATCTTTGTAATTTAAAAAAAAATGTAAAGTGAACTACTTTAGAAGAAAACGTTTGGTGTGGGATTTAACTCTATACCTTAAGATATATCGACGATGTATTATCAATTAATAATAAATACTTTCATTCAAATGCTGATTCGATATATCACAGTGAACTTCAAATTTAAAAAACAGTCTGCCACATATATTTCATATCTGGACTATGGACGATAGGGACCAACTAAAAAAAAACTAAATTTTATGACAAACGAGATACTTTTAACTTTTTCATCTTCAAATGTCCTTACACTTGTAGCAATATCCCGTTATCACACGCATATGGTGTTTAATCTCCCAACTTATTCGATACATAAAGCATCGGCACTTTAAAACCGAGGCAGCCCATGACAAATACGTTAAGTCGATATGATGACCTTGTTATCAAGTATATCCCCTGCGTGGTTTGTATTTTGGCTGACTTGTTCCATACCAATTGTTAGGCGAGGAACTCAACATGACACACCATTTTATAATAATAATTATGAATAACAGTAACATATATTGCTTTCTAATCATCAATCAAAAATGCTCATTTGGGAAACCGGGTGTCTTCTTTAATTTTATAAAATAAACAGTATTTGGGATTGTTCTTCCCTCTCTACCACTTATCTTAGTTCCGATGCTCTAAAAATTAAATCACTTCATGAAATAAAAAAAAAACAGTGCTCATGAAACTAGTGATTATGATATTCCAACAATTTACTTTTGTATTTGCTACATATACGACGTTCAACTGTCTCATTGTGGTTTTTGAACACCACTTTTTTCCCGCTCTGTTTGTGAAAAAATCACATTCACTTTGTGTATTAGACAACTCCTCTGCGTCACTGTCATACTTTTGTACAAGAACACGTCAAGACGTTATCCTGGCGCCTTTGTCATGGTGGTTTGTATACGTCTTTTTAAGACCACGTAATCTTGTTAGCTCCAGCTGTCGGTACATGGAATTACGATTCCAGATTTGGGATGAATTTTCTATTAAAAAGAAGAAAAAATTTCTGGTTACAACTACCAATTCGGTACAATATGCAACTTCTAAATTTCAGTAAAAATGGTCGGTAACTTTCATTTTGCCACGACCGTGTTTTCGATTTAGAATCCAAGAATATTAATTTAAAAGAATCAAAAACTATGTAAAAACTTTCTCTTGTCTTTTTCGATAACTTTTAACATGTGATTAAACTCAGTATCTTTATCACCAGTTTAATTCTCCCATTAAATTTAGTCCGACTCTCTGGCAAGTTCTGACCAAATTGGAGCATTCAAGCAATAAAAGTCTGAGACTCTCAGTGATCTTTCAAAATGTTTTACAAATTGGTCAAAATCTCAGCGAAAATAAAGCAGACGCCAATGAAACTGAAAACCATCTGGAGATTGTGTCTTTGACTGAATTCGATAAGCAAAAGTAAGTTTCACCTTAGAACAATTTATAAAACAAAAAGGCAAAGAACAAATAAATTGATCATATATTGCTATACAATTTTCGTTTAAGTCAACATTCGCAATAATATTGTCATTATAATTTCCTTCTTTGCATAAACGTTAACGATCTGCTATTAAATCGAAAGTTCATTTACGTCTTCCATAAAAATTTATAGGCTAATATTTTCACCCCGAGTTGTCGACATTTCTGATTACCCGATCATGATAAGAAGAACAATGTAGGTTTGATCGGTCGACAGGGAATGCTTTCACCTTCAAGACACCTGATCGCAAGCCTGGTTTCTGTGGATCTGATCATAATTTGCTTTGTTTATATGAGAAAAGGGAGATGTACTAGTATTTGAGTTTTTTTAACCAATTATAGTCGTAATTGACCACCACGCCCGTGGCTTGTTTTGTCGTATACTGACAATGCTTTTGATAATACTTAAGCCCAGTATTTAGAATTATAATAATTTTCCCCTTTACCAGAAAGATGTCAGGTTTCGTTTTAATTTTACTAGGTGACATGTACTAAGTTTTAGCGTTCGGAAGAAAATATAAGAAAAACATGGATGTACATGTTTTTCACTGCCGACAGACGTTATTATGAAGCACTACTGACTACAAAACTATAATTTAACTTTCACCTCAAACCATGCCATTATTAATAAAGAAAGTCGGGAAATAATATATAGAGAATGCGTTTTTTAAAATGTCATTGAATCTCAAGGATTTCTAAGAAAAAAATTAACATTTATTACATTACTTAAATGTATAAAATTGTAGTTAATGTCATGGACTGGTATTACCAAAGCTTAACAAAATCAAGAGATTCATTTTAATGAGTCTGGCCATATATTATAATATAAAACATTACCAAGGAATACCGGGTATGGCATATCTTCTTTATTTTTATTCCAAGAAGGAAGGCAAACTTGACTTTGAAGTATTCCAACTAAATTTAGACTTACTTTCATATGTGCATTGTTAAGGATTTTTTCAACTCCCTACTTTTCTTAAAAAATAAAGTGGGGGAAATTCAAAATTTTCTATATGCACAGTAAGTTTCTTGTAAATACCGGTTTGTCAAAGAGATGAAATATGTATTTTCAAATTTTAGTATATCCTTTAGAACTACAAATCTCTTTATTCTACATGTAGTAAAATATAAATTAATTGATGGTTTGAAAACCGGTTGAAAACCATTTTGTGAAAAACAAAGAATTTAAAAATCATTTAAAATACGCTAACAATTTGTTACCAAGCAAACTGAAGATGTTAATTGAGTGCGGGACTAGTTCTACATGTGACGTATCTAGTGACGTCTACATAGTGCGCGGGAGTTACCTCTCAACAATAGTCCAAGGAGTGATGAGTAAACGTATGGAGGACCTGGAGTCGTAAGCAAACTTTACCTATGAACGAATTCTTTGTATCGGTATTTCTCGCTGACCCCGTGAAGGATTTCCGAAAGCGCGAAGCTCGTTTTCTGATATTTCTCATGAATGGAGCAGTGGATATCGTATAGAGCACAGGGTTAATTGCTGAATTCAAAGGTAGTACAAAAACTGCAACCCAAGCGTAAACCTGAAAGAAATTCCAGTAATCAATAGAACCTCGGCTATGAATTTTAGATATACTGAGGAATATTTTGTAAACATTGCCAAAAATATTAATGACATTATGTAGGTCGAGTTTGCAAAACAGATTGGCATTACCTGGGGTGGAACAGTTGCGCCACCTAGCGATGCAAATCCAAGAAGGATGATAGGTACCCAGCAGAAGAAATCGGACATAACAATAAGCGTCATTCGTTTGGCCATGGACTTATCAGACTTCGCCTTGGACTTTCGAACGGCAGTAGTTGTTTGTTTGGCTACAAGAAACATCCATAGATATGAAATGAAAATGACTAAAAATGATATGAAGTTAAGAACTAGGAACACAAACACGGAATATTCCCATCCTTTTGGTTTATCCGGTGTTATATGAAACGCCAGGCATACTCCTGATCTCCCATAAAAATTGTCAAAATAGTCCAGACCGAAAAGTGGGATTCCGGATAACATTGTCACTACAATCCAGATACAAGGCATCACTATAGAAGCTTGCTTTAATCCAAGACGTTTTAATTTCAGTGGAAATATAATACAAATCAATCGGTCCAGCGTTATCACAGTAAGTGTAAACACTGAGAGCTCACTAGAGAATGTAGATATAAAGCCTGCGAATTTACACAACTCACTTTCCCGCCAAGATTTATCGAATATGATATACTCTCCTCTGTAGTAGCTATCCACCACTGCAATGATTAATAAGTATACTCCCATGAAAAAGTCACCAACTGCCAAATTTGTAATTAGAAAAGAATGAACCTGAAAAAGAAGAATACAAGGTTGACTGAAAGAGAACTCTGAACAAATAATCTTATGTGGGGTATGTGATTGTATGACGTATCTTGATTACACAACAGAGAAACCCTGCAACCACTAAAAGAAGTCTAATATAACAGGTGCAACCATCTAATGAACCTCTCCCAGGATCTCTATTAACACGTTACCTTTCCATTCCTATCGTCTCTGATCCTCCAGATAAAGACCAAAAGGTTCCCAAAGAAGGCGACTGTTCCTAGGATCCAGATTGTGATCCGGAGAAGGTAGTTAGACATGAGATCCTCACAGGAGGAAAACTCGTCCGGCTCCGGTAAACATTTCTCCACCTCCCGTGCCAAACAACAGAAACGAAACTCGTCCACTTCTCTATAAAAACAATACAGTTTATTATGTTTCCGGGAATCCCGTTATAATGTTATCTCTCATGAAAAGAATGCTGAAAATTCTCATAAAATCAAATAAGGATAAAGTTATTGATGTCCTGTTTTCACCGTATTTTCATATGACATTCAGAGGAATCGTGCAAATTGAAAATATCATGAATTTTTGTTAGTTGTTATAAAATAATTTTATTGCTGCGGCTTTATCATACCAACTCTATTATTGACCACTCTCTCATACACTTACAAGATCTTTAATTTTGCCAGTCCATTAAAAGCACTTCCATCGATGTGCGAAATCTTGTTCTTTGACAGATCCCTAAAGAAGTAAATAGCGATAACAAATGTATCAACAGTTTCTCTACGTAAAACGTTTAATCGCTTTTACAATTAACAACACTTAAGGGGTCTAAATTATGCCATCGGTCAGAAAAGATGAACAAGGTAATTATACTGCATCAACTTATTTTGAAATTTTTTTTGTATAAATGACCAATAGACAGGGATAAGGCCAGGTTCTCTGTATACTTCACTCACAATGTTAACAAACTGTCGAGGCCACTGAACGCTCCGCTATACACGTGTTCGATTTGATTCCTTGAGAGATCTCTTCATGAAACATAATAAGAATACAAGATAAATATCAGGTAAATAGCAAGAATACTTAAGTAGCATATCTAACGTTGATGAAGAAGACGAATTATGAATACAGGCTAAGAGAAAACCGATTAGTGATTGGTTGTTTGTATTGGTAGTCTTACAGTCTAGACACACTTCTAAGTCCAACGAGGCCAAACTTATACAAACACCGCAGTCGCTGTCCGCTCAGGTCACTGTTCAAAATTAATTTAAAAAATTGGTCAGTTACTTGATTATAATTCAATGTCTCTTTATTTTCTTTATTGCTACTGATGCTCAAAAGGAAAAGCAATTTTTAATTTGAACCATTTCTGTCTACTTACAGTGTTAGGAGTTTTGAAAGTCCTGTCAGGGAGTACGGATAAACATCTTGGATGCGATTTCCTTTTATGTATCTATAAAAACAGAAAAAAGCGTTTGTTCTTGCATGCGACATAAAACATGAAAATGACTCCAAGAGCGCAATTTTTAACCTATGTACTACTCTGATAAAAAAAAATTGATTTACATCCGAAGTATCAATAACCATACCGTGCATTTCAAATAAAAACATTACTTACAAGCTCCGTAAATTATAGAGTCCAACGAACGCCCCCTCCTCTATTTCACTTATTAGATTGTTCTCCAAGTTTCTGAAAGGTCATAGAATGCCGAATCATAAACATCAATTACTTATTTTCATTTTTAGACATGTATCATGATAAAATCATACATGTACCTTAATAAAACGAAATAGCAATTTTGGCTCTTGCGTTTATTGGAATATCTTTCTCTACTTGTATGCACTTAAGAAATTTTTTCTTTGAAGAATGAGTGTGCTGCAAAAGCATCAAAATCCATTGTCATTGGTATTGCAAATGCCCTTGCACTTGGTTAACTTGCACCTACGGAATATCCTTTGACGACTGGAGACAAAACAATCCATACGTGAACAAAAACTAGCATTAAATGAAATAACGCTTTGATAAATACTCACAAAGAGACGAGTCTGAACAGGTTTCGGAACATCCCCACGGGCACTTGTCTGAGAGAGTTGTTGCTGAGATCTCTACCAAAAAGACATATTGCAATGAAAAGTACAAACCTAGCATTGATGGATACAGATTCAGTCTTTGCTAATACCAGCCTCTACCAAATTTAGAAATATTTAAACTATAATCAATTTTGTATATATGACCCACAATGAATTCAGATTTACAATATAAGAAATACATTACAGGTAAACAACTTTTGAATAAATCAGGAATGATGTGTTGTCCAGAGAGTTGTTCAAGAAGTTGTCACTTAGGAAACTAAAAAAGAATAAAAAAAACAAACACAGTTGGTTCAATAATTCTACTGTATGTTTTTTTTTTTTAATCTTTATGCAATAAGAACAAAATTTAACTTTTCTCACAATTTGGCCACGTTGTGCTCGTGGGGGAGGTCCGTGGGTAGTTTTTTTAAGCTCCTGCCACGACAGTCTATTTCGTCAGTGCGACATATACACTCCATTGAAAGATATGGACACGGTGCAGCTACAGTGAAAACAGATAAAACAGTGCTACAGTCTATGAAGCGTTTTTTATGGCAAGTCAAACGTTGCAATATTCGATCTTTTCCATTTGTATTGTAAAATTTTGCATTTGTATTGTTAGATTTTATTTGTATTTTATAATTTTCCATTTGTATTGTGTAATTTTTCATTTGTATTGTATAATTTTTATTTGCATTGTATAATTTTCCATTTGTATTCTATAATTTTCCATTTGTATTCTATAATTTTTTCATTTGCATTATGTATTTGCCATTTGCATTTTATAATGTTCATTTGCATTGTATATTTTTCATTTATATTGTAAAAACATAATTTGTATTGTATAATTAGACGGGGTCGTTAGTTTTACTGTCAGAGGCCTCAAAACGGAAGCCGTGTTTATAACACATGAATTAAATCTACGCATATGAAAGAGTGCAGAAATTAATTGTTTTGATCAAAACATAAACATTCTGTATCAAACTGAAGAAAGTGATATGAACCCTTTTCTTACTCAAACTTATAAAGTATTTTGATAATTTAAAACTGAAAATATTAACTGTAAATCACACTTGTAAAAAAAGTACTATCCTGCGTATTATTATGACTGCGTATGCATCATCCATTGTTTACTTCCAGAAAAATATTAATTCGTACCCGCTGAAATTCGGAGCAGTTCAGTAAGGTTTCCAGACTGAGCAATTATTAAAATTTCTACTTCAAACTAAATGAAAAATGTGAATGTATATTATTCACCGTTTTGTTTTTAGTATGTTAATGAAAAATTAAGTTGTTATAAAAACTCGTAAAAAAAATCACATTTGTGAAATCTTGCATGAAGATTATTTTGACCCCCGTCTTTCACGACTGTCTCAGTACTTTGATTTTTTATTTGTATTCTATAGTTTCCATTTGTATTGTATAATTTTTCATTTGCATTGTATCAGAGGGATTATTTATTTAGGTTTGTTACAAAGGATTTTATTGGTTTAATCTAAGATTTGGTAATACCCGAGATGTTCCGGGAAGTTTACACGTGTTCTCCAGTCTGAGCATAGACTGGCCTGCCTGTCTGATCCTCGATATACAGACAGGTGACCAGTAATGTAAAGGGCCGCGCTCATTGGCTATCAATTATAACGGCCGTTATTTTGCACTATTTGATCTGTTTTGGTTTTCCCGAGACATTTAAATTTCTACGTCTGCATGAGTTTTTATCAGCCAATAATTAATTGAGTGATTGTATGTTGTTTAACGCCCCTCTCGAGAATTTTTCACTCATATGGAGACGCCATCACTTGCCGGTGGAGGGCTACAAATTTTGTCCTATACTCGGCACTCAGGGCCATTGAGCAGTGAGGGATCTTTTTCGTGCCAGCACTTGCTGTGGCACTGGACCTCGGTTTATACGGTCTCATCCGAAGGACTAGTCTCCACGTCCCACAGTGGGATTCGAACCCGTGACGTAAGGATTGACTCCCTTATTTGCGACTCTGGAGCTGACGCTCTAACCACTGCACCACGCGGGCGACTATCAGCCAATGAGCGCGACCCCTTACATTATTGGTCACCTGTCTGTATAACGAGGATCAGACAAGCAAACCATTCTATGCTAAGACTGGATAACACGTGTTAACTTCCCGGACCATCTCGGGTATTATAAAAATCCGATATATGATAAGATTAAACAAATGAAATCCTTTATAACAAACCAAATTAAACAATCCCTCGAATACAATGCAAATGAAAAATCATACAATACAAATAGAAAATATAGAATACAAATAGAAAATCATACAATACAAATGATTTTTTTTTACGATATAAATGAAAAGTATACAATAAAAATGGAAAATTATACAATGCAAATAAAAATTATACAATACAAATGAAAAATTATACAATACAAATGGAAAATTATGCAATGCGAATAACAATTATACAATACAAATGAAAAATTATACAATACAAATGGAAAATTATTCAATACAAATAAAATTTTTACAATATAAATGGAAAATTATACAATACGTTGGAAAGGATCGAATATTGCAACGTTTGACTTGCTATAGTTTTTAATAAGTCCACAAACTTTAAGGTAGATTATGACTGCAGGATGTTGAGTGCGTATGGGAAAAAAGGTACATTCAGCATGTAATGCGCTTGTAGAAGATTAAGATAGTACTGCAGTATATTTAAAAACATGCTTTCTTTGCAATTGGTTGTTAGTTAGGGGAGTTATTGCCAAAGTTGAAGTGTGGTAATTTTTGTAAAAGTAGGCCAAAATCCAAGGTTAAGGCCGGGAAGTCAAATATGGTGGTACTCAAAGAAAGGTCTTGTCACAAAGAATACAGCTGTGAAATATGCAAGCCATAGCCTCACCCACTCAAACGCTGTAAGCAAGGCTAAAGTTTTTGCAGACAAACAAACAGACAGAGGGACAGGGCAAAAACTATGAGCCCCCGAATCTTCGAGTATTGAGGAATAATAAAGAACAGTGTACATGTAGTGGGGAAAAGTGTGCAAATTAAAGATATATGTCTATGATAGTTTAATGCAGTGTCACGGTTTATAATACTTATATGCTTGTGGAAGAAAAGACTGCAGTATATAAGGTGTTTGTGGAAATTAGAGCATTGGTGTGGTATATAGGGTGCTCATGTAAGATTAAGGCAGTTTTGCAGTGTAATATAATGTGCTTATTGAAATCAATCAATGCTCGTAGCTCGCGGAGGACAAGGTGTACTCGTAAAAAATCCACAGGGTCCATATCTGTCGTTTACAATTCATTGGTCATACTTTCTTTGAAAACAAGTCATTGACAATAGAACGTATCGAATCAAATGAGATAGATAAACTCCGTATGCAGGTGATGAAGGTTATTGCTGCATATATAGGGAAGAAAAGCTGACAATAAAAAGTTTAAGTCATTACGTTTATCAAAGAGCTTGGTTGTTAGATTACAATTAGCGTCATTTTCAAGTAAAATATCCAAACATGAAACAGTTGATTCAGACTCTGTGGTATCTTTTATCTCAAGCTCCCTAGGATATATCGTGTCGACAAAAGAATGGAAATTACCATTGGTAATTGACGGTACGTCGTCGATATATCTAAATGTCGAGTTGAAGGCCAAAGCATGCGTTTTCTTCTTTTCACGCACAAGATTTTGCACAAATTCTGCTTCATAGGAATTCATGAAACACTGATGCCCGTATATGAATAGATCAAAGCCAAGGTAAAAGCTTTTCAAATCTAGGTCTAAATTCAAATAACAAAATGCATGGCACCCAAAGAAAGGAATCACAACGAATACTTATGTGAAATGTAGATGCTCTAGCATCAACCATTCAGTAAAGATGGTCCAAGATAGAGCTTTTGTAAGGCAGGGCATATTCCAAGGTCAACCATTGGTACCAAGGGTATGGTTTGGTGACAAGGAATAGAAAAGGGATTTTCAAATGTCATAAGCATTAACCATTCAAACGTTATCAGCAAGACTGATCGTTTTGCAAATGAAGATCAATCTCGATAGTAAAGGTAGGTGAAATTATAGGTGGTCAAAATTTTTGAACCCCAAAAAGTTCTTGTCACAAGGAATATACATATACAGGTTATATAAAATTCTGGCAGCAACCATTCAAAAGTTATAACCAAAGTTAAACTCTATAATCAAGGACTTGAGTTTAAGAATTGTTGGTACCGAAGAATAGAATAGGTTTGATCACATCAGATATATAGAAACCATAGCTATATTGATTATTCGATCATTCAGAAGTTATGGTCAAGGTTAAAGTTTGGTAAATTTTTTTTTAAAAAGTTACATAAAGTCAAACACCTTGTGACAGCTCAGGGTTAAAAGGTCAGGACTTGTCCTAAGAAATACACATATGAAATATAAAAGCCCTGAGGTCAACCATTTTTAAGTTGTCTGGGCAAATACACGGTTTTGCGGAATAAAGACGAATATATAAACAAACAGGCAGAGAGACGAACGGAAGAACAAAAAATGTTATGAATCTTCGATTACAGGGACACAAAAACAACTTGTAATAATAATGCGTGAGTAAATAAAGTGAATAAAAACTAAATGAAGTGGCAATGATTAAAATCAAAAATAAAACTTTTTGAATTGGAATAACACAGCTTAAAAGTTATACTGGACAGAACGGGGCAGCTGTAAAAGTTGGCAATACAGATGTACATGCAGCTGGAATGAAATAGGACGTTAATGCTTGCAACGGTTGCACTTAGAAAGGGGATCATGTGGAAATTTAACCAGAAAATATCATATTTATGTGTATTTTTTTCTTTTCCTCCGTCCTATCATTATGTTAAAGGACAAGCAATACACCAGCAATACACACATAATTCGTTTTACTGAAACTGGAGAATACGTAGCTTTTAAAACATCGTAAAATGACGAACAAAATTAATAGGAGATGAGTAAATTTTCCAGACATTTATAGCTAAAACATTTTCATACATAAAATAAATATCTCGCACTGGAGTGCTTTATTTTTTTTAAAATAATTTTTTGCTACAATTTAATTTTTTTAATATTTTCAGAGCAATAAATGTTTAGAATGATCTAGTTTGCAGACAAAATATTTCTGACACGGGACCCCAGTCATAAATTTTGAACAGATGATCAAAAAGACAAATAATGCAGACTGACGTAAATTGCAGATATGGACTTAATTATAAGTTGTCGATTCAGTTCAAGTCGATCCTTCTTTAGCACGCTTCTCTATACTTTATCTGAGTTTTATGTCTTATGTTCATTACCAAGCACCCATTTTTTTTAGTCACAATTGACTTTGATATGAAGGAAAGCAAAACATTTTAATTTACGTGTATTTTACCACAAGTCATTTTCATCTTTTTAAAATAGAAATTACGTAATATTTGGCACATTTTATGGTTGGAGAGCAAAATTTAATCTTATGGTTGTCTCTCTGTAAACGATTCCCCCCTTTTTTGCGAAATTCACAATTTTTTCTCTAGCACCTAGTTTGCCATCATTTTACCAAAAACAATTTTGTTTACATGTTAAACAGTTAGCACTGGTTATTCGAGTAAAAAGAACTCACGACAGCCAAGTTCGTCCCAGTACGAGTTAAGAGGGCAGTCGATATTTCCATCACACACAGCATCCTCATCAATGCAGTAGGAATTACGGCATTTAAACTGACCAAAGGAGCAGTTAGCTTCCTCTACAAACCAAATTATACAACTGATTTGGAGCAAATTGTTTAATATCCGAAATTGCAATCCCTCACCACTTTTTTATATTCATTGGGTTATATACATTTTTTTTAAAAGAGAGAAATACAATTAACCCTTAGAATAAAAGTACTCTGATGTATACTTGATAAATTGCCGTTTTATTTTCACCGGAAACTACAGATAAAATGGCGGATACTAACTACACTGGGGGAGATACAGGTTGGACTCGTCCGCGCAGCCCAGTCTCTTGTCCGCCGACTTGTAGCAGATGTACTTAGAATCAATACACTGTCCATTATTGCAAGTAAATTCATCCACTTCACACGGGCGGTGAACTGTCAAAACCACAAACAGCGTAAGGCATACCACTAAAGAAACCCTACTTCTCAACTTGAAGAGGGATAAAAAGAAGGCGACAAGCTATTCAACACTAAAATTGCTTCCCAATATTTGACTAACTACTTTGCTTTTCTTTCGTAAAGGTCATTACGAAAGAAGTCATTTGACATATTCGTTGTATAGCGAAATTGACAGCAGTTTTATTAGCATAGAAGCTCAATGCTTTCGATTACTTACAGCAGTCTGTTTCGTCTGATACATCCGGACAGTCCCGGAAGTAGTCGCACCAATAAACTTCCGGTACACATGGTCCACTCTTACAGTGTCTGTAGCCAGATGGACATTGTATTTTGTCTTTTGATAGAAAGAAAATGAAACAATAACCAAAAACAACGAAGTGATTTACAGAAATTATGTAAATTGATCTGAATAAACAAATTACACGTAAACTAATGGAACGCCAAATTATCACATATTTAAATATTTGAACCTTTCTTCAAATAATTGTACCTATCTTCAACTTCAAGTAATTAATCAAAGTCCAAATTAATTGAAGACAGATGCAAATGAACTAAAGATAGGTCTAAAGGAAAAGATGAATAGGTACAATTGATATTAAGATAGGTACAATTGAATAAGAGATGAAACATAATGAACAGTATTCAAGATCAAAAATCCATAAAGCAATACAAAATAGGAGCAAAGCAAACACGGACATCCAAAACATGAAAGGTGGGATCAGGTGCCATGGAGGAGTGAGCATCTCTTGCCTACCGGTCACACCCGTCGTGTGTCCCATCTCATAATCAGTAAATAACAGGAAAAACCGTCGTCAATTCAGTGTTTGAATAATGGACTAACAATTAGCATGAAAAACAACAGTCAGCATTTGACTCAATGATAAATTGTATTAGCTGACAAGGTCATTGTTTGGACCATAGAACTTACGAAATGATGAGTTTAAACGAAACTGCTGATATTCTTGTTTTATCAACTTGTTTGTCAATACTTACCCTCGTTTTAGAAAATGTTCATACGTAGAGCATGCTCTTGCGTATCGAATCAACTGAGATATATAAACTCCGTATGCAGGTGATGAAGGCATATTGCTGCATAGGTAAGGGAAGTTGGCGATAGAAAAGTTATACAGTCATCACGTTTATCACAGATCTTAGCTGTAAGATTATTATTAATGTCTTTTTCAAGTAAAATATCAAAATATCTAACAAAATTGTCGGACTCTGTGGTATCTTTTTCTCAAGCTCACGAGGATATATCGAGTCGAAATAATTAATTAATACATAGCTACAAGTGATTTGAAAATGGGTAGAATTGAAACTTATCCAAAACGGATTTGAAGAGGTATAATTCAATTTTCCCTAAGGTTCATTTCTTTTTCTGTTATTGAAAATAATGAAATCTCCCTCGAACAGCTGCTTGAACAAGGGAACTGCACAAAGCGTTATGGGGAGTAGTTGTTCATATTGATTTTGTAAGTATCTTTATAATTTATGATAACAGATGATTTGAAGATAGGAACACTTGATTTTAAGATGGGTACAATTAATTTTAAGATAGGTACAATTGATTTGAAGATAGGTACAATTGATTTGAAGATAGGTACAATATTTTTTAAGATAGGTACAATCAATTTTAAGATAGGTACGATTAGTTATAAGATAGGTGCAATTGATTTTTAGATAGGTACAATTAATTTTTAGATAGGTTCAATTTATTTGAAGTTAGGTACAATTGATTTGAAGATAGGTACAATTGATTTGATGATATGTACAATTCATTTTAAGATAAGTACAATTCATGTTAAGCTAGGTGCAATTGATTGAAGATTCGAATTTGTGAGTATATGTTAATTTGACAAATTTAAATAGCATATAATAAAATTTAGATATCAAATAAAGCTGTAAAGCTATTCTTCAGAAAATGAAAATGAAAACTGATGATAACTGCATGACTAACCACAATCTTCCTCGTCAGATCCGTCGTAGCAGTCCGCCCGTCCGTCACAGCGGGACGAGGAATCAATACATTGTCTGTTCTTACACTCGAACTCCCCTTGTGTGCAGTCCCGGAAATACTTTTCTGAGATAAAAATATGATGAAAATATTTCCCTTTAATAAATCACAGGAACCTGATACATCAAAAGAATGCTAAAACTTTATGTGACAGGTCAATGAAATTTTCACTTTTCAAGTTTGCTAAAATTCTCACCGAAATCCAATTAAATGCATCCTCATCCATTTTACAGTTTAAAGTAATTTCCAGTCAAGAAATACAAAGCAAACAAATGACAAAGAGAATAGAATCTAAATCTAAACATGAGCTGTAAAAAGAAACTGTATTTCTTATCTAATGCAAACTTATGATGACTTATTTACGCCATCCACATTACTTTTTGTTAACACAGCATATCATATCAAGTCAAGATACCTATCTCGTCAAGTCATGATACTGGTAACTTTCTTGTTTGTAAACAAACGCCGACTTTATGTCGTGTCCAGTCAAGATAAGCAATGGTTTTTTGTGATGGCTATTTTATTCATGATGCAAGATAAGTTATTTCGTCATGTCAAGACAGCTACCGCAACAGATTGTGATATCTTATCTTGACTTTACACGATATAAAGTCAGTGTTTGTCGACAAACCAGAAAGTTATCATGACTTGACATGATATGCTATGTTAAAAAAAAATCATATATGAATGTGACATATAAACATATAAATGTGTATAGCATACATATGCAACCATACAAACTTAACAATATTGTCGTTTATTAATTTTAGTCTCGGTTGAAAATGATTGCATGTACATGAAGCATCATTTTCAACGTCAAATTTAAATTAAAAAAGACAGTATTCTAGAATTGATAATACATAATTTTGTATTTTTACAATAAAGCAAGAATTATAAATCAGCTGACAATGTTTGACTCATTTATTAAATCATCATTTTTTAAAAATAAAGATTGTACGGAAAGTAAACCAAATTCTCCATAAATTGTTATCATTGTAGATACACGGTATTTTAGTTATAATTGATTTCCTTTCTAAAAGTTTAGTTTGGTCTAATTCTTCAGATGATGAAATTTAAACTAAACCTCATCTTGGACACTTTATAATTGCTTTCACTTCTGAATGGGGATGAAATCTGACATGCAACAGACAATTTACATGTAACAAGAAATAACTTTAAAAATTTGAAAAATCGGCATTTCTTTTTATACATATAACTAGCTAAAATGGCCTACTGTTGATATATCATCAAATTTTTTATCCAATGTATTTCTCTATTTGTGTTTCTTTCAGAAATATTTTTGACATTATTATTTTTACCACACATTCTTTTATCCTCATCCTCGCCATTCTTACAGTCTACGAAGTAATCACACACCGCTTTATGAGGAATGCAGCGTCCCTCTGGGCAAGGGAAGTAATCACGACCAAAATCGCTACAGTTTTTTCCGGAAATATTATCTGAAAAAAAGAAATATCTGCTTCAAGCCAAACAAACGACAGACAAACAATTTACTATATTCTATTTTGGCATTTTTTGGAAATGTTTTCGGCTATCAAAAATAACTGTCTTATGTTTTATGCAACTTGATAACGATCTCTGAATCTTTATGTTCAATATTCTCACTTGCCAGACCACCAAAAGAATTTTCCTTCAGTGAGCAAGACTGATTTGATCGTAAAAACGACAGCGAGAAAAGTGTCTTAAATAACACAGCAACACCTAGCTTATCTGTTTGGAATTACACGATAATCTGCACATTCTGAGAGGTTACAACGTGCAAAAGACGCGATTTCGTAATGTTGCAGTGTAGGTTGGATAAAAAAATTAAAGGAAAATAAACTCTGAAAACTATTTGTAGGAAATGTCCGAAATGAACGTTAAAAAAACCTGTAAAGCATGCTAATGGCAGGTGCCACGACAAATGACTGCCTGCTTATTACAACTTTTGTCAAAACAAAACCTAGTAAATGCACTAAAATATTGACTTCCGAATACAAAGCAAAATAAATTAACCAAAGTAAATTGGTTAGTGTTTTGCATTGTTGTTCTTTCAGTTGAATAATTTTTATTATAGGAGGATATCTAAACATAGCCTTCTCTACTTTGGTGCAAGTCATTTTTGTCATTTGTATTCTTGATCAATATTTGGTTATAGATCTTTGCAAACGAAGTGCCTTCAAATCATCTAACTCTTACATCAATATCAAAAACAAAATCTGGTTAGATATGCTTTTTGTATTATTAGTCCCCATCCGGAGAAATCGGAGAAAAGGGGATCCCGGTAGGGGAAATGTTTTGCTTATACAATACTCTCAGAATGCTTGTTTAAACTGAAATAATATTGTTTTATTTCAGCATGAGGTTGTTCGGATATTTCTAGAATGTATGAAATATAAACTCTACAGACGATAATTGAGAGGTTGAATATTTTTGAGAAGGATAAAAATAAAAAAAGAATATTTAAATGTTTATCTCATCATAAAGAGATAATTATCTTGCAACGAGATTAACCGTTATAACAAGTAAAATATTGAGAAAAAGTCCCAATATCCATTTAAACAATTATCTAAAATTGTTTTTTTTCCCGTAGACAGTTGAAAATATTAATTGAACATGTATCTATTTAAATTCAAAATGATTTCAAGAATTGGAAGATCATTATGTCTATTGATAACAATCGTTCCTAAAGATTGCTAGTATATACTTAAAATTTAAGACTTTTCAAATTAAAACAGGTACAGCTTACTGTTTTAAGGACCAAGTTTCACATTTCTAATGCATAATATAGTAAACACCTCTCGTTCAGAGAAAGTAATATGACAGATCTCCGGCTCAATAAGTGGAGGTTACTTACAGCTGGCCTGTAGTTGATAGAGACAGGACAACTCGTCAGACCCGCGTTCATTGTTGTAGCAGTCATTCTGTCCGTCACACAGGTACTTATTGTCGATACATCTCTCTATCTTCAGCTCATACAGAGATTTACAGGCAAACGAGTCCTCAACGGGACAGACAGGGGCTCCTTATATTAAATACAAAGGACAATTTTATAAAAACAATCAACGTCTTTATACAAACTTCTCGTTAGCTTAAAAATATATCAATGCAGATAACGGTCTGATATCAGAAGAATTGTCAAAGAATACCAAAATACGATCGTATGCTTACTTTAGCTATATGTACATATAGACCGTGAAGTAACGTCTCAATTGTCACTCACCACAGCCCATCTCATCTTCACAGCTTTCTCCACAGTCACAAAACCAGTCACAACGATTGGCCATCCCTAGGCAACGCCCATTTCTACACCGGAAGCCATTTTGACAGGAAATGCTACCTAAAATTTAAATGAAATATAGAATCTTTTTGCGACAACATTTACAGAAAAGATGGCAATACATGAATATGAATTGATTTAGATAACGAACAGTTTTCAAGCTAAAAAGTCCATTAAACAACACAAAATAGGAGCGGAGCAAACACGGACCTCCATCAGAGGTGGGATTGTAGAAAGCTTAAAAGTGGTATTTTACGAAAGTGATAACAAGCATAAAATAGTATGGCGATTAAATATTCTATACAATTTTCCTTACAATTTCATATTCATATACAGATATCTAACCAACATGGAAAAAAACTGCGATGGACACGACTAGCATTCGAACAAAGACTCTTATCTCTAGAAAAGATGCACTGTGCTAGCTCTACCAGCTGATCTCTCTGGTCACCAGCGATCGTACTTTTCTCACCGCTATGTTATACTGTATGCAGGGTTATTTTCGCCACGTGTAATTTTCGCCCTTTTTAACTTGTGAACAATTTTGCCCCGTTTTAAATTTGCCCAGTCATAGTTCTGTTTAAGAAATTATGAGGTGTTATTTGAATTCGCCCCGTTTTAAATTCGCCTAATCGAGGATAGGGCGAAAGGGGCGAAAATAAAACGGGGGCGAAAATTTCCCTGTATACAGTAATCGTGATTTCAAATTTCCTTTTTCCGATGTTGAAATTATGTCGATTCGCAAAGCTTATACAACATTTGTAACACTGTACCATTTGAGTTCGCTGGATACTGTAGATTACTAAATTTTCGTGACACCTTATTTTCGCGAGATAGTCATTGACTCTTGATTAGCGAGACAAAATTTTCACGAATTGTGGTTATTGTTCTATATAATCTTAAGGAATACTTTTATACGCGAGAATTTAATTTTCGCGAGTACACTGTCTCGTGTAATTACGCGAAAATAAAGTTCTCGCGAATAAAAAGTGATTTACAGTAAGCAAATATAAAAATTGCAGATATACATGCTCTACATGTATGCATCTCATACAAATTTAGATTTGAACAAAATTTAAGAAAACCCTGTTAAAATTTTGATTGATTTCTTGCCCAAATTAATGACTTGATAATTGATGACGTCTCCCTTTTGATGCACATGACTTAGGTTCGCATTTAATACACCTAAAATTTTCTATCGATGCTGGTTAGATCTAGCTTAAAAATGACGAATTACCCATTTCTCTGTCTCTCACTCTACAGATTTTTTTAACTGGAATGAATTGAAACGAAAGGTATATTATTGCTCGAGTAATTCCGTATGATCTACATCATGTTTCCTTTTCAATGCTTCATACAAACCAAGTAATATTTTAATGATGTTTTGATTCTTTCAATAAATTTCAATTTCTGGTTTAGTAGATAAAGCAGATAAGCTCTTTGTATCGAATCTTTGTCCAAGTTCTATATCAAGTATATATTCAATTCATAAAAGGAATATTTCTCGGCAGTAAGAAGATTAATACCTCAAACAAAGATTTCTACACAATGAAATGACTATGATTTGGAGACGGATACTCTGGATTTTATTTCCTGTTTCCATTACTTCTATATAAGCTTCTTTTCTGTTTCAGAGTTGTTTTTTCAAAATTAACATAACAAAACAAAATGCTTTCAAACATTAAAAGCTTGCTTTCCTGTATTCTCTTTAAAATCAATAGAGATTTTCAGGAAATAAACAGCGTTGCTTGCGCGGGAGGAAGTATATTTAACCTGTTTGAGTTTGTATGAAGCTATTTTTAAATTGATCAAAACTTTACAGATTTTGAAAGAAAGATAGTTTCTTTTATATAAATAAAGACTATGTCGATATGAACATGATAAATTCTTTAGATTTGAGGTATGATATTTTATATTGCCGAATATAAACAATAGAGAAGTAGATTTACATTATCAGAACATTCACAAAATCATCGGTAAAAAAATCAACTATTGAAATTCTATGAAATTTCATTGAAACACATTTCAAATATTGGTCAAAATAAACTAAGTTACATATATGATTATTATTATACTAGTATTAAAAATGATTTGACACCGAATAGTATTTGAAGGCCATAAAATTGTACCAGGCTTTTGCTTTTGTTATTTTAAGATCCATTAATCTTTCTATTGTCATCTTTTCAAACATAAATTAAAAATCATTTATTATAAATCAGAATTCCAGACTTCCCTGGCATACTCAACAAACTAGACATTCCTTTTACTATATGTGACATAAAATTTTAAGTATAAACTTAAGGGGGCTGACTATAGTTTTCATTGCGCAATATTTCGCGCATCATAGTAAAATGAAGCGTATTTACTGTTTTAATGCAACTTTTTTCTCTTAATTATTAAAATTAAACAAAATTAAGAAATTATAGGTATAAAATGTAATTACAATTGGATATAATTGATTTTTTGACGTCGTTGCATTGTGTTTTGACATTATGATAATCTGTAGCTTTTTAGAAAAAGTGTAATCATATTATTATTTAAGAAAAACTAATAAACATACGCTCTTGAAATTTAAAACATAGAAATTTGAGAATGTCTTCAATATTTTTATTATGTTTTCACGTGAATCCATTGTCTACGTCATATTTTGTAATACTCTATAAAAATAGTAAATTTTTGCTAATTTTTTGCATTTTGAGATGCCCCCTCTGATAACAAGACGGTAGAATTTTGTGTTTCTTACATATATTGTATAATATAGTATTACTCATCAAATATTATAGTTTGAACAAAATGTCTATTGTAGTACTTGTATAATTTGCTTTAAAGAGCTAAAATTTGGCATTTTCCTATATAATCCTGTAGTAAATGTACCTGTATTTTGAGAAGGACCCTCAAAAATACCTGGACGGTAGATTTCCCCAAAACTTTGCATGTACACTGAAGTTAATGTAACTTATATATGGTATAAAAATGAAGAGATTCGATATTGTAGTTTTCACACAATAAAACTATAGTCAGCCGGCCCCTTAAAACGAAAAATGCTGTCTAAAATATTTTAATCCAATTCAAATAGTCTCCGCCCACTGAAGCCAGACACAAGGAAAGTTGCACGAAAAAGGCATAAATATTATGGTTCCCGACATTTCACTTTACAAAATTAACATTCAGGTTTAATTATCAGTAAATTAATTAATCTAATTTTTACAGAGTTATCACAGTGAAAACAATTAGATTGAAAAAAAATGAGTTTGGCCTCTAATTGGGATTCAGGACATGATTCAAATACTGAAACCTTATGGAACATCTACAGGACACCACTTATGAAAGATAATTTACGGAAGTAAAGCTCGAAGGTCTATAAAAACAATACAAATCGGGAGCAAAGCAAATAAGCATCTTTTAAAACATCAGAAATGGGATGAGGTGTCATGGAGAAATAAGCATTCCCTGCCGACCGGTCACAACTTCTGTGTGCTCCTTGTCAGAATCAGGAACACAGAAAAAATCATTAGACATTCAAAATCAGTGTGTACGTATTGGCCTAAAAATTAATATGAAAAACGTCTGTCAGCATTTGACTTAATGATAAACTGTATTTGCTGACAGGTTCATTGTATCTACAATAGAACTGATGATTTAAGCAAGAATGTTGATATTCCTGTTTTATTAACTTTTTCGTCAGTTTGTCTCATTTTAGAATATTTTCCTGGGTATAGCATGCTTTTGTGTCAAGGAAGTAGACGGTAGCAAAGTTAATATCATCATGTTTATTATAAAGTTTTCTTGTTTGGTTGCCATTTACACCTTTTTCTGGCAAAATATTCAAATATGAAACAGATACAAAAATCTGAATGAATATTCACAGTCATTGATATGCCATAAGATAAAATGAAATTCTGTACATGTATGTCATAATGCATGTCATAGAATACATCTACAAAAATGTACATTTATATAGAAAAGAAAATGTTGTCGATCTTATCTAGGCTTTCCCGATAAAAAACTAAAATACGGAAACCTCATTGCATATCTTTGGAATGCAAATAATTATTATTCATAAGATAGTCTGCTTACGTAAGAGTTCGGACAACTATTCTGTGATAAAGAATTGTGTTTTAAATGGCATATCCTCTTTTAAAGAATAATTTAAAATCCATTTTATGAAAAATGATATATGATTGGTGGTGTTCTGGAGAAGTACAATTTTTATTTCCGAATATTTGGCCAACCGGGGACCAAAAGACATATTTTAATTGTAATTGAGCCATGCTTAACTACTGCGTAATTGTTGACTGATGCCAGAACAGGGCCTAAGTATTTTTGAAAAGGAAATGGCCAAAATAACAAAAACAATCGAAGAAACAGCCTTTTAGGGTGTCAAATTTAACATGTTTTCAATTGTGTTAAATGCTCAAAATACATTTTTCATTTTTAGCACCTAGGTAAAAAATCAAACTGGTGTACCTTTATGCCGTGATAAAGATCCTGTATTAGCCTAGAGAGGTGACAGCAGCCACGGCGAGGACTACTGCAATGGACAGCATAACTAGATAAAATTGTTCCAGAGACCTAATGATTAATAGGGATTTTTGTAAGTTTGACAGAATTGCAGACACGGTGACCAGATAAGAGGGAAACGGCGTGTTTCAACCATGACAAGATGACATGCAAAATTACAACAAGCGAACCAATTCCATTTAAATTATAGAAACCTTCGATTTAGATCGACAGGAGATAAATAACAATACCTTTGGAAATAAAATAAATCAAATTTGTTCAGAGGCAGCATGACTCAAAACTTACACAAATCAGACAAGTGCTTTTCTAGTTTACTTTCCCTGGAGTGAAATCGAGGGATTTCTAATTTTGTGAAACGGCACCGACAGGAATCTGTTTAATAAGAACTTCACGAAATCAGATAATTGTATGTATTAAATGTGTTCGTATTTTTTTCGTTAGTATTCATTGATGCATCTATTCTGTTTGCCATTGCCTATTCCAATGCTGTAAGCCTTTCTTATTGAGGAGTTTTGTTTTCAATAGAAATACATGTTCCAATACAAAACTTATATCCAACGTTAAGCTTTTACATTTCGAAAAGGGTAGGGTTATCACAGTCCTGCATATTAGATACGAGAAAATCCGGCAACATAAAAAAGGATTGAATATTTATTTTGATATTAATTTTCCCCAAGCATGCAATAGCCTAAGACTATACATAATTCTAGGTTAATATAAGCCTGACACAAAGAAGAAAAGTCGACCAGGCTACTTGTACTTTAGCAGGCTGTTCAAACAAAATTAACCAATTTGTCATTTATGCAAATGTGACACATAAATTCATGTTTTTGAAAACAAATGCGTAGAAAATACTCTATTTAACAGCTTATATTTTTTTAATTCAAAAAATAATTCCCTTGTTCATAAGCAGACAAGTTAATCAGAAACAGAGAGATAAAGTGATATCTAAGAGATTTCCGATTACCAAGCCGCTGTTTTACAGTACTATTACGGTCACTGTTTTACAAAGGGAGATATTGTACTCATCAAAATGTCTAATTCTGAATTAAAATAACAATACCAACATAATGATCATGAAGTAAAGGTGATGCTTAGTAACGATCGATATAAATGGCTTCAATCTGCTTTCTCTGGACTAAGAAAAAGATAAAAAATCCTTCCAAATAAAGTTCAACAGCCATTAACGTTAAAGACTCATAGTTCACATTCTAAATGTGTTTTTAACATGAGATCTTTGAAATTTATTATTAAAATCTCCAAAATCTTAATTATGATCCTAATGAGCATGTAAACAGTTTTAAAATGTTAAAATATGTTAAAGGCCTAGACTAATTAAATGTTCAAATCTGTCTCCATGACAACCCATTATTTTATTTTTTTTGTAAATCATTTAGATGTTAAAATCTTTCAAATGTTTAACTTAAAAGAAATTCCATCTTTTTATATATTTTTATATATTTGAAAGCGATAAAAACATCGTAAATAACCTTGAAATCATTTTTTCTTCATTCTGACTTTTGTTGATTTATTATTTCAGCTTTCCATTTAGAAAGAATGGAATTCTAATGTATCGACTTTTAACGAACAGCTTTTCTTGTAAATCCTTTAATAATTCTATTTGTGTGAGGGAAAACAGAACATGTAGCCCATAATTTTTCAGCAGAACTTTGCCCTCATAATTATGTGGTGAAAAGGTGCAATTTTGAGCAACAACGGACGGGAACAACTCAGAATAGTAACATGGTAAAAATACAGCTACTAATGATCATTCCCTGTTTTTATGCTCTTCGATGATTTCTACAGAGATTAATGCAAAATCAAAGTAGTATCATTAAGCTGTCTAAATTAAAACAGATACATTTTTCAAACAGATAAAATATGTCCTATATTAGAACACAGGAACCAAGTTTGAAACGGGAAGAAAATGTATAGCTAAACCAGGAATCAAACCCGGGACTCCCGCATCACTAGTCAGGTGAGCCAGGTGCTCTACCGACTGAGATATCCAGGCCGATATCCACGGCTAAAACTTTTACAATAATCCCTTCTTAAATAATCTTCACCTCGAAGACACAACCCTGACCTTAACCTGCAATTACAGGGGTGGTCAAGGACTCCATGTTCTTAAACAATCTGAAGGAATTCCCATGAGTACCAACTGGTCTCCGTTATTTGCAGACCTGTTTTTGTATTCATATGAAGCAGAATTTAATCAAAAACTTATTCAAGAGATGGAGAAAATACTTTCTTTGGTATTCTGGTCTTTAATTTGAAATTAAGATTATATCAAACACGTATACATGTAATCAATTAACAATAATTACTTCCATTTATACTCGCGGATGTCGACTCCATGTATCCTAGTTAACTTGAAATAAAATATACCATAACATCTGTTTCCTGTTTCCTGTCTAGATATTTTAAGGGAAAAAGACGTTAATCATAATCAAATAACAAAACTTTACAAATCAACGTGATGGCTTTATTTTTTCAACTTCAGATTTTCTGACGAGTATAGCAATTTATTCGTATCGTTTGCATATGGGGTTTGTGTCTCCTAGTTGATACTAAAGAGTATGTTCTACGTACAAACAATTTCCAAACAAGATATTGATTAATAAGTTGAGGTTGATGAATCAAGAACATGATCGGTCTCGCTAAAAGTCATCACTTTTCTAGTTCTATGGTTGATATAATGACTTTGTCAGCAAGTACAATTTATCATTCAGTCGAATTCTAACTGACCCTGTTATAGCAATTGTTAGACCTTTCATCACACACTGAATTGTTTTTGGATTTTCCGTTTTTCCGATCATGACTAGGAGCACACGTTGGGTGTGACCGGTCGTCTCTTTCATGGCACCTGATCACATGTCTGATGTTTTAGAGATCAGTATTCTGCTCCTGAGTTCTATTGTTTGAATGGACCTATGCGCTTGAAAACTGTGCAATATTTCTATATTTCACATAATTTATACAAGATTCATAAAAGTGTACGAATTTGTCGAAACTTTTATTTATACTTCTTTATCCTGCTCACAGCTGTTTTTACATAAATTTTGTAATAAATTAATCACTGTAAATATAAAATTGCTACAAGATGATACTTTATCGGAAATTGCTTCTGACTTATAAAAAAGTAAAAGAATCATTCATATTTTGAAGATATTCAGATTCTATGATCACAATTCAAATCCTATCTTTGTTAACTAAAATAGATATGAAATTTCTTGAAATTTTAAATTAAATGTTTTCTCACTTACAGTTAGCCTCATCTGACTGGTCCTCACAATCTACGAATCCGTCACACACGCTGCTCGGGTATCTATAAAACCCCGACCCACACCGGTGGTACAAGTCTGTAACAAATAAAGAAAACATTTCATTGTTTCTGAGAGAAACAGCAACAAAATAGGAATCTCATCAATCCTGTAAGCTCAGATAAAATAGAAACAAAACTGGCAACTCAGCGATCCTGTAAGGTAAGAGAAAAAGTAACAAAGTAGGCAACTCATCAATCCTGTAAGCTCAGAAAATCGGTAACTCAAATATCCCGTGAGCTCATAGATATGATAGCATCCTTACGTAGTGTAAAATCAAATTTGTTAAAATTATTATTCCTATGAAAAGTTTAGACAGCATCTTAAAAGATATTCTCAAGAAGATATATGAATAGGAAAGGATTCTCGTTTAGAAAAGAATCAAATTTGTACAAATGATGACAGCTGGGATAGGTCGGGCTACATCGCGATTAAATACAAATAATTTAGCGTTACATATACATGTATAACATGTACAATATAGCATCGTTCATCATATATCATATCTTAAGCAAAAAGTCTATCGTAGTATTTGTAAAATTTGCTTAAAAGTGCAGAAAATTGGAACTTTTCTATACATATATTATCCTATTGTGAGTGTACTTGTATTTTGAGACGTTCCTTTAAAAATAGCTGAACGGTAGATTTTTCCCAAACTTGGCATGCGCACTGAAGTCAATTTAAGTTATATATGGTATAATATGAGCCCCCTTAAATAAAGAAATAGGAGTCGATAAAAAATGGCTTAATATATGGTCTCCTCTTTTATTAGTTGATCCTTTATCTATTCGATTTACTTGTTACAGGCTGAGAATTTAGTTGAAAAAAAATCTTTCAAAAAGAAGTAAATCAAAATTGAACCAATTCGCAAAATTTCTTAAAGCTAGGGAGTTTTGGCAAGTCTGATAAATTGTATGATAAGAAGGTCGTCTTTAAAAGATACAAATTTGTCACAAATTGATGATTGATTTTGACACTAGGCATATATATATCCTAAATAATTACTGTTAAATTTTATATTTATATAGTTACATCATATGCACTGTAGGGCTTTAATATGATACACCATAGTTTTTAACTCATTCTCCGGAATTTTGCGATTTGTGGAAACGTTCAGATATTAATATAACACTTACCGCAGTTTTCTTCATCACTTCCGTCGAAACAGTCCTTGATTCCATCACACAGCAAATCCAGGTTGACACACTGTTTGTTCCGACATTTAAACTGAGTGGGGTAACATTCGGGATAAGCTGTAGCAATATAAATAGCGTAAAATTTCATGTATCATAAAAACCTAAAAATCAGTGTATGCTGTAAAAGACAATTAAAAAAAAACTTATTGAGGGTCAACTGTAACAAAGTTAATAACGTAACACCCAGGATAAACTGTAGTTAGTTATATGGTGTAACAATCAGGAAAATTTGAACATCTTAATGATTAATACAGTCTGACTCATCTGTTTCATATATTATATGGATATTTGACTAGAAAAATCGCCATCTTCCTTTACTTTGCAGCAATATACCTTCATGAACTGTATACGGGTTTTATATCACCAAGTTGATTCGATACACAAGAGCCTGTCCTACGTATGAACCTTTTTTAAGACGAGGTAAAATGTTGACAAAGAAGTTGATGAAACAAGAATATCAGCAGTTTCGTTAAAAGTCGTCAATTTGTAAGTTCTATGACCTTGTCAGCAAATGCATTTCATCAATAAGTCAAATGCTGACGTTTTTCATACTCATTGTTAGACCATTATTCAAACATTGAATTGTAAATGGGTCATATCTATTATATCACGATCATGACAAAGAGCACATGGCGGATGTGACCGGTTGGCAGGGGATGCCCACTCCTCCATGAAACCTGATTCCACCTCTGATGTTTAAGATGTCCGTGTTAGCTCTGCTCCAAAATTTGTATCGTTTCGTGGACTTCTGAGCTTGAATAGTGTTCGTTATCTCCCTTTATTTTAAAATCAATATCATATATTTAATTCAAATAGGTGTAATTAAAAACGAGGTATCACGGATTCGAAATATTGATATCACCTTTTTGAATAGGTCATATCTCCTAATCGAATGCAAATCACTAAATGACATAAAATACCAGAACAGCGTCTCATGTGTCGGATCGTGGTAGATTTAATTTCAAATTCGATTGCATGTTATATCTCGAGTCGACGTATGAATTGAAATAACTATCGTTAATTGATAATACTTGGTCGAGACTAATTTTTTAAGCCACCATATTTTTTTCTTTCATTTGATGACGAAAGCAACATTTGATTGGTGCTTCAATTACTCAAAGTACTCGGACTTAATATCTTCTCCTCTCCAATAAGTTTTGTGAGATAAAAATTTATTCTTTAAAACACTTATTGTGTTTTTATAAACAAGAATGATGCAAACACGACCGAAGGCTACAAAGTAGCCGTATTTTAGAAATTATTTACCCACAAGAGCAGTTCATGTAGAGCGAAGTGAAAGTCGTCCAAATCGACAGTCATATAAAGTTGAAAACAACGATTTCGACAACAGAGCGAGATGAGCGCAAAAAAAGTGATGCAGAAGCTGTTTTCATTGACAGATTGATAAGGAAAAAATGAACGTTTTAAGAAAGGTTCATGGACATTGCATTTTGTAAAAAGAACATAACAGTTTCTACTATGCAACCGACAATGTCATTCTGCAGTCTTAGTTGACATTTTTTGGCAATCTTGAACTGCATAACACTAATGCCCCCATCCCCAAAAATAATTGGAATTGTTCTAAGTCCAAAGAGCATTAATCTTTCAAAAATGGCAGGATAATACCCAAAACAAAACTTGACCTAGATATTCATCGGATAAATCTGTATACCAAATTTCATTTCAGAATGGGGCATAAACATTCTTTTTTATGGTATTAATATGGTTTTATATGAAACAGAGAATATGTAATTGTCTGATCAAAATAAAACAAAATGAAACCAAAGTCAAAGACTATTTAATCCTATCATTGGAAACTATTTTGTCCGGAAAGTGCTTACATGTGTATCAGATGTCATCTACCTAACACGTTGGAGAAATACGTCACTCTGATGCTAAGAACTTGATTCTTTAACATGAATTGTGCAGTGAGATATGGAAGTCGCGGAAATTAATTCAGATGTAATTTCTAATTAACTTCTCTTCACAAAAGGCTTGATTAGATTTGTAGAATTAAACATGTAAATCGCTAGTCAGCCGCGAAATTAGTTGATTTTTGTTCGCAATCTTGTACACACTGCCAGCATTCATCAATTTCCAATTCTGGTTTATAAATCGATAAGACAAAAATTAAGTAAGTTTTCTATTGTGAAAACCCCAATGGTTTACTTTATTCAAAAAGTATCTGATGCAATTGCCGTAGTAGACCATTTCAAAAGAAAATAAGATGATGTATCAAATAAATCAGTGGATTTATCCATTACTTGTGTAATTATTTTGAAAATTTTCTTCATTAGTAAGAGGAACTCCCTTTAACAGTCCTATTATTTAGAACAGCTTTCAGTGATTTGGCCCTTGTGGCCCCTTAAGAAGTTGCTAAAGGAGAAAAAGAGAAACGTTGTTTTCTTCATTGGGTCCCATTCTTCACTAAAATTCGCATTCTGGATTCCTATTTCTCTTAACATTATAACCTTATAAATTACGGGGAATATAAGATTTAAATATATTTTGAAGTATTATTTTTTTAATTAAAAAAATCAGAAATGTGCACAATTAACATTAAAACATTTTACGAAAATATCTACAGGAAAAGGATTCAATCCGGATATAAGAATGCAAACTTTAAAGTATCTCTTGTTAACTGATTTTTAAAACTATAAAATTAAAGTGTTATTTAAACATAAAACATTTTAAGTTTTAAGACTTGATAAAGGAAATTTGGATGTAAAAAAGATACATAGCGGGTTCTACTTATTGTTGAGCCAACCCTCTTTCTTTACTCCACACTGAGATATTAACAGTATTGAAGGAGAAACTTAAAGAATATTGTGCAACAATATATTCAAGAAGTAGATTAAGTGTAAATCAGATGTGGATACTAAAAATTTTCAAAGAACTTTTAGATAAATTGAAATCACATTATCTTAAGAAAATCAACAGCTTAAAAACTTAAGTCTTTTCAACTTTATACACAACCATTCCCCAAGATAAATTAAAGTCCGGGCTTTTTGACAGCATTAACAGCTGCTTTTTCAATAAAAATGGACCTCGTAAATTTACTCTTCTTGTCATTTATCATTTACAAAATTATTTTGTTCAAAACAATCTGATTGTACACACAAGTAATCTGAAGTTGACATAAAAAAGATGCTTGAGTTGGAATTTTTTGGAATTCCCATGGGTACCAATTGCGCCCCATCGTTATTAACAGACCTATTTTTGTGTAAATATGAAGCAGAATTTGTCCAAAATCTTAAACATAACAAGAAAAATTCACTTGCTCTGTCCTTCAATTCGACAATTAGATATACCGACGACGCATTGCTGTTACAATGACCTTGTCAGCAAATAGAATTTATCATTGAGTCAAATGCTGACCGATGTTTTATACTTGTTGTTAGTCCATTATTTATACACTGGATTGACGACGGATTTTTCCGTTATTTCCCGATCATGACAAGCACACGCCCACGGTCACACGTGTGACCGGTCAGCAAGGGATGTTCACTCCTCCATGGCACCTGATCCCACTTCCGCTGTTTTGGAGGTCCGTGTTTACTCTCTTCCTATTTTGTATTGTTAATTAGACTTTTGATCTTGAATACTATTTGTTATATCCATATGTTTCATGTAATTGTTGTATTCCTTGTTCATCCGTTTCTTTGCCGTCCGTCATATTTTTTTCTTCCACAAAATACATTTAAAGTAGCAGCTTATTCATCTTTTCGAATACGCATAGGGTCGGTGGTATCTTGAATGAGTGCTAAAAGATTTTGACATTTTCATTTTCGCTAAATTTTATTCTAAGGGGAGAAAAAAAAATGTTTTCCTAAAAAAAAACTTGGTTTCCTTGAAATCCTCCTACACTTTTCTCAGTTTCCATTAACATTTGGAATGCTATTAGGAATGTCATCTCGATGAAGAATTTTTCTGAATTTTGATTGCACATGAAAGTCATGAAAATGGTTCCCTAAATTAGTTTTCCTAAAATCCTTTCCAATTTTTATTTTACAAAATATTTATATTTATAACCCCCGCTTAAAAAAATGATCGAGATGTCCGTTTAGCTGTCTGTATGTCCGTACCTACTAGTATTTCCCATTTGCTTATCCTCTTTTACCAATGAATTGCATTTAATGAGACTTTCACAAAATCTTCGTTTCACAGTGCAATTGTGACCTCCTGTTGCACTTTTTGATCAGACATATATTTTAGGTTAAAGCAAAGCAGAACGGCCATTCTTTCTATAATATTGAAGGGTACACTGTAAGAAATGTGTTTATAATCCAAACACTTTTCAAAACACTTTTTTGTCACCTTCTTGTTTATACGTTTAATTCCTAAACATGTTCAATTTCTAAACACATTTGAGAAAGTGTTTAGAATCGAAGCACATACGTGTTTAGATTCTACACACTTTCTCATACATGTTTAGAAATTTTATATGTTTAGGAATTAAACATATAAAAAAGAATGTTTGACCAAGTTGTCAGATAGGCCTTATGATCCACTTATAAACTGATGATTGAGGTTGAAAGAAGACAGTTATGATCCCCGTTCTCTTCACCCTGCTGAGTTTTTCAATATCGCTCAACAGTTCTATCTGTAGAAAATTCCTTGTTTTTTTTAACTTCACCCAAATAAGTAAGAGTGAGTGCTTAGACAGGTGCTTGGCACAGCCGCCACATCTTTTACACTTTGTGTCCAAAGAGTTCTGTTTTCTTGGCTTTTTATTTTACAAAGTATTACTACATGTAATAAAATTGACTCAAATATAATTTTAAAACTCCACTCATTGATATTAAACCAACTTTAATTTGACAAACGACTTTTTGCAACTAAATGGGATATATTTTAAAAGTGAAGATGAAATCTACTTATCGATTTCATATAAAGGTAATTAGTACAGAAAAAGCTATGAATACACATGTGCAGTATATTTTTAAAAAAGCTGAATAGTCTCGTTTAATGTTATCATTTCGTAAGTTCTATGGTCGACACAATGACCTTGTCATCCAATACAATTTTTAATCGAGTCAAATGCTGACTGAAGTTTTTTTAATACTGATTTTTAGTCCATTATTTATACACCGAATATTGACCACGTATTTTTCCGGTTTTTTTTCCGATTATGACAAGGAGCACACGGCGGTTGACCGGTCGGCAGGGGATGCTCAATCCTCCATAGCACCTGAACCCATCTCTGATATTCAAGAGGTCCGTGTTTACTTTGCTCCTATTTTGTATTTTTTTATGGACCGTTCGTTATCTCCATATGTTTCATGCAAATTAATAAAAGAAATACAACTGCAGGAGTTTATCAATTGGAGGTTAATTAACATCGATCTTGGCAAAATGAAGACAAAAAAGAGCAGTTTCATTATTCTAAATATATCGGTTAACATCAAAGTCTAATTAAGGGTTTGTTGAAAATGAATACTTAGAATACAACGGTAGGTGAAAAAGAGGTTAATACTTTTCTGAAAGATCAACCTATAAGAAAAGTATTTCGTACAAGGCCGCTCTATGTGAAATTAATTTTAGAAATTGTGTCCTTGATGTATTTCAAAATCGACTTCTACATTGGGATTCTAAAATGTACAATACCATATATTAGCCTATAAGTCGGCCCGCTTAAATGTCGGTTAGTTTTTTAGGTTAAGTTGCAATTGACCTGCTTACATGTATTTGTCAGTTCAACTTTTTTTAACGCAATCATTTAAAAAATTTAAGTAGATCCCCTTATCTTTTAACCAGGTTTCAATTAAACATTTTTCAACATGACGTCGATATCTAATTTTAAAACATATGACCAAATAAGTTATATACACTTAAGACACAAATTAAAATAATTAAAATGAAATATGAAAATACTTATATGTACAATCAAAGCATTTATACATGATTATATATATTCAGACTTCGATAATCGTCGGAAATGCATATAAAATACTACATTTCGCCTTCCAAAAAATATATATTTCTTAATGACTCGCCTACAGGTCGGACAGAGTTTTGGACCAAAATTTAACTCCCAGAAAAAAAACGACCTAAAAGCGAGTATATACGATATTCAAATAAAAGGTCAAATTGAGAGTTTGGTTAAAATTACATTGTTCACACATTTTTTAGATGACAAAAAGAAAAATCTTTCAAATGAGTTATATCCCGTATTCAAAATTTCCACACTTACCACAGTTGATTTCGTCACTGTTGTCTCCACAGTTGTCCTCAATGTCACAAAAGTTGTCACGTGGTACACAGTAATGATTTTTACACTTCCCATGGGTAGGAGGACAGGCATACGTGACTATTATTACATAAAATAAAAGAATTTAAAAAATTAAATGTCAGTTTTTTAAAAAAAATGAAATCTTACATGTATCAATTTATTTTCATAAAACATTATCTAAAATACATCAAGTTATAAGGATTAAAGTTGCCTGACATCGATTTTCAAGCAACATACATTCAATTCAGAAATTTATTCATTACAACTGAAATACATTTTAATAGAAAATGGAATTTTTTCTGAGTACGGAGTTCTTACTGCAATCTTGTTCATCCAGTCCATCACTACAATCCTCGACCCTATCACACCTTCTGATCAAATCTATACACGTAGTGCTATTGCACTGGAATTCTGTGCTCAAACAACCTGTGGAAAAAAAAACAATGAGTCTTTCACGACTTGTGATAAGATCTAATTTAAACTCTGTGCTCGAACAACCTATAGCAGGGCTTACATTTAATATTTGCATATTAAGAGATCTGAATTGTTTTCGTTTTCATGCATGGAACGAAATCAAACCACTTTTATTTCTCAATAAGCTTTTATTATTGTCAAATATCTTTAAATAATGTAAAAAAGCAATTCAAGTATATTTTCTAGCACTTAGCATTTTTAAAATCAAGGAATACTTTAAAATAAGAATTTACAAATTTTAGCATTTATATAAAGCTCGTCATAAATGCATCGGAAGTTAATCAAAGGCCATATGTTGCCACACCTCATTTACACAAAATCGCTTTTTGTTGATTTGTAATAAACAGAAAATATTATGCATACAGCACATATGTCAATTTATTTATTTCTTTTTGTATCTGAAGGATCATGCAACGAAAAATTCTAAAGCAAAACAAGTCTCATGAATACCTACGTATCTGAGATGTAGACTTATTAATAGCTATGGTAGAAATCATATGGTAGAGATATATTTTGCTCGCGCCATTACCTGAGGGATGGTTATTGATTGTAAAAGACAGTTACTGTTGCTGATAAAATACATCGATCACGGGAAACAAGAGGGTAAATTTGGCTCATCTTATCCCCCACCTGACTGACAAAACGTTTGTTTACTACATATCAGAAGAAGCGATGATAAAGTAAATATCGAACTCTTCACTTCAAACCGGCCGGCAGAATTACTCGACTCTCAGAATGTAAAAAGAGTCATAATGTATAATGCACAGATATTGTTTTGAAGCAATTATCCAGAATATAAAGAAAACGTGTCCAGAAATAAATGTCATTTAAGAATAACAGTAAATTCTACTTATTAGGTTATCCTAGAAGAGAAGAAGATGAAGACTGATCAAATCACTGGAAAAAATATTGATATATAGAAAATGCATTTAGAAGCTTCAAAACAAGTGGCATAGTAAATGATTCCTTCACGGGATTTATGTAGGAAGATAAATTATAATTTATGGAAGCTCAAATGCATAAAGTAATCCGAAACTTTCATCAAAAGAAGTTAAAGTTTTTTATTAGCTCTTTCAATAGAAAAGGCAACCAAGAAGAATAGGGAAACAGCAAGTTCACAAAGAGCGCAATACCTGAAACAGGGAGCTGATGCTTCTGGACAAAGTCCAACTGTGTTGTTGAACATGAATAACAATGATAAATCAAAACATTCTAATGTTCACCAGAAACTAAGTCACAGACTCAGACAAGTACGTTAATGAGAAAGGGTTAAAACTTAAAATTGGTGTCATTTTACTATTAACATGTACTATAGATATAATTACTCCATCTACATTACATGCAATGTATGTTAATCAATGCTAGACCGATCTCTTTAAGGTAGGATATTCTTTGATTTCTTACTAGATCAAATATTCAATGTATATTTACTTATATCTTATATATTTAGATGTAAGAGATTTGAAATATCACATTTTTTCTTTTCTCATCACTATTGTACAACTTTAAATAGATATGGTAAACTGAGTTTGAAATCTAGCAGGGATTATATTTTTGGCGGAATGGTGGCGTACGCAATTGTTATGAGCCAAAAATCACAAGAAAGTGTTTTTCTCTCTTAGTAAACGTTCAAAACTTTTTGTTTTTGTATAATTTTTTATCTCGATACGACTTCTTCACCATATGTAAAAATAAGAAAATTTTAAACATAGGACGCATATGAAATAACTGATATATTCTTAAAAATTGAGAAAAAGAAAGAAAATTCGGATCAAGCAAAATTCATTTTGTAAATTTTTTATGTCAATTTGGTATTTCACTTTAAAGACCCTAAATGGTAAAAAAATTTTAATGCAAAAATAAATCATTTAATGTTTTGAAATAGAAAAAAGTATCGCATGATTAGATGCAGTTATTTATTATTCTTAATAGCCAGGGAAAAGGTACATGTAATGATATTGTCCTGACCTTGCCTCTAATAAAAACGACCTAAACTAATCTGACCGATACAATTACTTAGTGATATTGTCTTTGATTTGTAAAAATTACAATTAACTTTTAAATACAAGAAATGATGATAATCCCACCTTAAGACTATGTGTAACTCTAGTTTATTATCAATACATGTACAAGTAGTTAGTTCTAGAATTCAGAGAACTTTAAATGGTAAGGATACAATTTAAACTCAATAAATTCTAAAACTTAACTAACTAGGATTCTGAAAGTATTGTATAAGCAATACATGTCCCCTACCAGGTTCCCCTTTTTCTCTTTATAGGATACAAGCTCGTTTGGAACTTTAATTTAGTGCATAACCCGATCATAATCCCAGTTATGGAAAAGTAAAAAGCCATAATTCCGTCAAAAACCAATGAAGTGAAACGAAATTCAAACTCATCAAAATACACTCACATGCGGAAAACCAAGTAGGGCAGACTGACAGACAGACGGAAGGACAGCTAGACGGACAGACAGACAGTTCTCTCCGTGGAAACCTATAGTCCCCTCAGATTTCACCGGAAGGAGACTAAAAATTCTAAAACTGTACTGTAACTCCAGTTTTGCAACAATGATTAATCAGTTTCTAGCTTTCGTGGTGCATCATGTAATGTAATACAGAATTCTTGATTTCTCAATTTTTTACCACACATGACTAACCTATATCCTATTTCCCATTTACTTACAATGTACCACAAGTGACTAGCCTATATCTTATTTCCCATTTACATACAATGTGCCACACGTGACTAGCCTATATCCTATTTTCCATGTACATACAATGTACCACACGTGACTAACCTATATCTTCTTTCCCATTTGCATACAATGTACCACACGTGACTAGCCTATATCCTATTTCCCATTTACATACAATGTACCACACGTGACTAACCTATGTCCTATTTCCCATTTACATACAATGCACCACACGTTACTAGCCTATATCCTATTTCCCATGTAATTACAATGCACCACACGTGACTAACATATATCTTCTTTCTATGATTTAAATATACAAGGTAACACACGTGACTAGCTTATATCCTCTTTCCAATTTACATACAATGTAACACACGTGACTAGCTTATATCCTCTTTCCCAATTACATACAATGTATCACACGTGACAAGCCTATAGCCTCTGCAAGCGAATATATCATCTTTCCCTGTTACATACAATGCACCACACGTGTTTACATCATTTATCCTCTATACATACATGCATCACACGCGACCATCTTCCATACCCTATACTTACCACATGTTGCTATATCCTCGTCCAAACCGTTGCTACAGTCACTTACACCGTTACACTTGACCTGGTTTGGGACGCATTCTTGACTTCCCAGGTCACATATGAATACACCCTCGGTCAAACAGTCTGTTTTTGTTGGATTCTCTTGCACAAGTGAAGGGTCTGAAATGGATATTTTTAGCTCTGGTAAATAGTTTTTATTTAAAAATACCAAATAAGGATATCATAAAAACTCGAAGTTTAAAACTGCTTTCAATCGTGACTTGGTGGTTATGAATGGGTTATATCTGAATACTCTTTGCTGTATTCATATACATATACATGTAAATACCTAAGCTTTATATTATTATGGCACCTGACGTCGTTATCAAAGAACTTGGATGAATGGGTACCCAAGAGCAGGATTCTGCAAAGGTAATTTTGCTGTGTTGGTCTCGACCGAAACGTAAAGTAGAACAATATAGAAGGTATACAATTGTATTATGTTAAAAAGATTCTGTGCAGTCTCATTTTTAGTCAGAGAAGCAGAATAAGAGATTAGGTACCACCAAGTTTTACGTTATAGGACGTAGGAACAGATACTTATATACTATATATACTAAATGTTTGAAAATTATTTAAGATTATATTGTGGTCTATATATGTTATTTGCAGGATAAATATTTTTAAAAAGTGTTATTTGAAAATTATGCATATCGATTTTCATAAGAAGTAGCACCAAATTAAATTCTTACGGAGATGGAAGGATTTCTTTCGAAATATCCAGTTGTATAATATAAGTAAATTAAGGCACCATTATATATTTCAAAAACCACTGAAACCATTCAATTTCGTAGAACTTCAATACTTTTTAATTAGGCGAAGTGATTTAATGGTCAATATTATGCATAGCATTTCCACCGTCTAATAACAACATTCAGATGAACACAATATCTTCATTAATGTCTCCCCGAGTTCAAGATCTATAGTACTTATTAAGGTATTGAATCGCTGGCAAAAGTTTCAGGTTTCAAAAGTCAGATACGCGTACGCACATTTCAAGATAAACTAAAATTAGCTTTCATAAAGAAGCCGATAAAAAAATATAACCAAAGTGAGTTAATTTTAAGGAAATTTCTGAAATCTAGTTTTATTTCTCCCACTTTAAGTACAATTTTGTTGTTATGAGATCGACATCGTTTAAAATGTAAGGATAATAAAATTAACCTTTATTTAAAAAAAAAAATTCGACAGAAATTAAATTTGGAACCTATCAAATCATCAACTAAAATGAACATTCTAATTTGTCAAAAAAATTTCACAAAAATTTCTACACATAATTAATGCTTAAAATTGTTAGAGAGTATTACGTTTTTAACCGATTACGGTCTTTTTGGTGAATGCTAGTGCTTTAATTTGGTATCTAAATTCGGAAGACCAATTGCTTAAAAGGGAAAAAAATAAACCCAGTGGTGCTCTTTGGAAATGAAACAGTAATTTCCTTGAGTTATATATACATTGTATTAAAAATCTTATCATTGAACTTGTCATCTATTATTCACCGTTTATCAATTTGTTTTTTAAGATTGTACTAGGTTACCATGGAGGCAAGGTTGATGATATATAATTTACAATCATGATGATTTCATAGAGAAAATAGCTAAATAAGGCAAGTAAATGGCATGTTCATTCTTGCTTTTGGTGTTTATAGGTTGTATATGTAAGTTTTATTATCATTTAGATTTTTCTCTGTGTTGAGTTCTTTTTCATCCAAGAACCTTCAATAGTTAATAATAATACCTACTGACAGATAAGTTGATTTAACAGGAATTTTCACAGACTTTTATAAACACAATCTACGGTCGTTATCATGGCCTTGTAAGCAAATATAAACTACCACTTGTTCGTTTTTTCGCTGACGTGTTTCAAGCCAAATGTTTCGAATCGAATGTTATTACCACTCATTCTGTCCACGTGATCCATACATAGTGTTCTTGGTGTGTTAAGTCGACTTTGGGGACCTTCCCCGATCCTGGGGCCCGTTTTCAAAAAATTTCCAAGAGTCCTTGGTAAGTGTTATCTTTACAGATTGTTATATTTATAGATATATTTAGATGTGCTCACTGTTTGTTATCTTCCACTAATCATGAAGGACAACAGAACATACAACCAACACTGACATTGTTAACACAAAACAATAATGATATTAAGCCTTCACCTTATTCTTAGTTTGATAATTGTTACAGTATTGAGTGGTATGATGTATTTGGAATGTTTTTTTAATTCGTGTAATGACATTGAAATGTTTTGGCGATTATTTTTCTTTAAAGAAATTGAACAACTAAAACAAAGATGAAGAAAACGGTTATCGATCTCAAAATAAAAGTCGCCAACTTTACTGTTTAATACTATTCAGTTAATAAAGTCGACGACCGACGATGTTTAATTAAGTATTTTTTGAGATCTTTCATATTCATATAATGTGTAGTCGCAGTATGTAATTACCATTCCATGTTTCACAGGCTGCACTACATGTTTAACAAGGAAACGTCATGTGCTTTTGATTGATTGATAGGCGAGTGCTAATTTATCATTTTGAAAAGTTTGAAAATCTTGTGACAAAGACTTTTCCGACTTAGGTTCTACCACAAAAAGTCACTTAAAGTCATAATGTCGTTAGTTTTATGGTCGATATAAAGACCATGTTAGCAAATATGATTTATCATTAAGTCAAATGCTGACAGACGTTTTTCATACTTACTGTAATGCCAATATTTACACACTGAATTGTCAACGGATTTCCCGTTATTTCCTGACTATGATAAGGATGAAACGGCAGTGGATGCTTACTCCTACATGGCACCTGATCCCACCTCTGATGTTTTGGAGGTCCTTGAATGCTCTGCATTCAATTTGTATTGTTTAAAGTATTTTTGAGCATGAATAATGTTCCTTAGCTCCATATATTTAATCCACAAATAAATATATCCAAAAAACATTATTATATCTGCACTTTCTAAAGAAACTGAGGGTAAATTGTTATCCTAGATTCGTCCGTCTTTTAAAATATTTTTTCTCCTGAAGCTTATCTGATAGCAAATTCGTCTTTGGGAATATGTTTAGCTGCATAATGTAGTTTTTGAATTAGTTTTCAGAATTTTCATTTTTCAATTAGTATGGAGGCATCTTAAAGCACGGCAATTTCTATCAAAAACAATGTTCCCATTAGTCCTTATGCTAATAAATTTACTCTGCAGCAAAATATTCTTTTGGAATAAAGTGGATGGTGTTCTTTAAGTATGCATTATGATTACAATTTAGATGCTAACAATTGGTCGAAATTTTTAAAAGAAATTTTGAATTTATAGAAAGGATTATAGAAAATTATATATGGTAGGATTAGGTTATTACTCATACTTAAGACTTCTTTGATAAATTTGTTAAAGGAATTTTATACGCTAGATCTATTTTCCTTCATACTTTTTAAAAGTTCTTGAAACCTTAAATACTTTAAGTCGTGATTGTCAATACATACTTTTATTCAATTATACCACCTATTGATAATGAATCTGTTTTCTTTCTCTTTATTGGGTGTAAATTACAATAAATTCAATATCCACAGAACAGAGGAAACCTTTGACCACGCGGTCGAATTTTCCACAAATTAATATTGGCTTCTGTAATTTCCATATCAGAGACACTGGCCGTGGAACTTGTACTGCTTTCCGCTTTGGAATTCATAATTGTGCAATAACAGGTTCAGAGAAAGAGCCTATTGTACAAAATAATGGATTAACATGAATAAAAGCATAGAACCCTTGTTTTACATTCAAACATAGGCCTTTCGAATTGTATGCAAGTTACCAGTGAATATGGACTATACTGCCTTCACTGCAATCTCTGAATGCTTTCACGTGTATACAATGTACAAGGTTCTTGCTATGAGAGATGCCCCGTTCGTTTTCTTCAATAATCTAACAGCGTTCAAGAAACGTTTCTAAACCTTTTAAGAATTTTGCCCTTAACTATTCTAACCATATTGCAGAATGCGTACGTTATCTTCAAATGTAGATTCAGAAAATTAAAAATTCTAGAAAATCTTAACATACTTTCTCTAAATTCTCTGAAAGTTAGTTATGGAATATATAAGGTGGATAAATAAGAATCTTCTTTGTAAGCACAGCACTGACACAGACAGTTTTAACAGCCCTGTTACAGGCCGCAGCTACAAAATACTAGGAAGTTTGTCCTGTCATACTGACAACTGCATTTATCTCATCAGTTGCAAAGTTTGCTCCAAACAGTATATTGGTGAAACAGGAGATCTCCGCAGGAGAGTCAATAACCACCGTTCGACCATTAGGACCAAAAAACTCAATGAACCCGTTGGGGAACATTTCAACCTTGAGGGTCACAAATGGGAGGACATGACAGTAGTGGTGATTGAT